>RJWT010001109.1:0-46437 GCA_004365215.1 Cuniculus paca
GCAGGACAAGGACAAGGAGGTGGAAGAGCTCCTGCAGGAGATACAGTGCGAGAAGGTACTGCGCCATGTCTCTGCACAGCAGAGCACAGGGGGTCCGCTGGGGCCGGGTTCAGATCCTGAGTCCACCACTTTGTCCTCTCTCCAAGGCCCCAGCGAAGACAGCATCTGAGCTTTCTAAGTCTATGGAGTCGATGCGTGGACACCTGCAAGCGCAGCTCCGGTGCAAAGAGGCTGAGAACAGTCGCCTGTGCATGCAGATCAAGGTGCCCGCCGGGGAGGGGACACTCGGCCCAGGGCTTTGCGGACAGGGACGACCCCCGTGGTCAGGGGCCTTGCCCAGCGGTGACCAGGTGGGGTGCCATTCCCTGGGGCCTGTCACTTAGTCCTCAGCTCAGCTGGCTCCCCAAGGGTCGCCGTAGCCTCAGACGCCGTTGGGGTCCTCTGGGCCTGCTCTGCCACGTGCCTGAGGGGCTTTCTGGGTACCTGGCCAGGCGTTCAGGATTCCAGTGGATCCTGTCTTGACCACCACCTGCTGCCTGAGACCCAGGTGTCCTGTGGCCCGCCCTGGGTCACCGACACGTCCCCTCACCCCCTTGCCGCAGAACCTGGAGCGCAGTGGGAATCAGCACAAGGCGGAGGTGGAGGCCATCATGGAGCAGCTGAAGGAAGTGAAGCAGAAGGGAGACCGCGACAAGGAGTCCCTGAAGAAGGCCATCCGGGCCCAGAAGGAGCGGGCCGAGAAGAGTGAGGAGTACGCCGAGCAGCTGCACGTGCAGCTCGCAGACAAGGTGCGGGCGGCGGCAGGGCTGGGGGACGAGCAGAGGGACGGGGTCATGGACAAGGTGGGGTGGGAGGCCACAGATGGGAAAAGGAGGGGGCCAGGGTTGCCAGGAGGCTGAGGCAAGAGGATCACTGCGAATTTGAGGCCAGCCCGGGCTACACAGGGAGACCCTGTCACAGGCGGGTAGGCAGAGGTGACTGAGGGCATCTGGGGGACAGTTTGGCCCCATCCACTCTAGGGATGTGGGTGATGGTGCAGGGTTGCAGCCGCCGAAGGTGGTGCTGGGTGTCCAGGAGCAGCTTTTGGTGCCCTGGAGTGAGGATCAAGCAGACGGGGCAGGGGTCATTTAGGGGGCTCCCCGGACGCCAGGCGCCTGACCCGCCTACTCCCGTCTCCCCAGGATCTTTATGTAGCCGAAGCTTTATCTACTCTGGAGTCGTGGAGGAGCCGCTACAACCAGGTCGTGAAAGACAAGGGAGACCTGGAGCTGGAAATCATCGTCCTGAATGAGTAGGTCCTTGTGTCAGCGCAGTCGGTGCGGGCGGTCACCCGGCCAGGCTGGGCGTCCCGGAGGTGGCCAGGCTGCCTGGGGCGGGGCTCCCGATGGAGCTGGCCTCGGGCTTCCTCGACCACCCTGGGCGCCTGCTACTACAGGAAGATGATGTTCCCTGCCCTGTGCTCAAGCGGAGGAGATGGGGCTACAAGAGACCTGGGCTCCCTGGGCTGAGGCTGGGCCTCCTGGGTCAGGAACACCTCCTCCAGCTCAGCAAATGCACTGAGACCCTGCTGTGTGCCAGGCCCCAGGCTGTGTGCTGTCCTCAGGGAGTTCTCCATCTAGTGGGGCAAGGAGATCACTGAAGTAGAAGCAGCCATGGTATAGATGACAGGAGTTGGGGAAGGAATGTCTGAGAAGGGAAATCTGAACTGGGCTTTGAAGGGTAAGAGCTTGCAGATAAGGTGTTTATTTCCCAGAGGAGATGTTTGGGCCTAGTCAGCATCTAATAAGCATTTGCTGAATGGTGGACTGCAAGGTATAGATACTGAGAGCAAAGGTTTTGTGATACATCTGACGTCAAACTGGACAAAAATATCCTTGAGACCCCGAGGAACAGTGTCACGGGCTGATGCCTGCTTGTGATTGAACTGTAGACGAGGGTGGCATGGGTGACAGATCTGAAGGATGTTCTTGGGAGGCAGGACATGGGCACAGGAAAGTGGCTGTGCCACCTGGAAACTGGGGAGCCAGGACTGGGGTGTGGTCTAGGGAGGACCCCAGGGCCCTTGCCCAGAGAGGCCTCAGAGCTGTGGAGCTGATGCCCTGTCACTGTCACTTTGACCCCTTCCAGCCGGGTGACAGATCTTGTAAACCAGCAGCAGACCTTGGAGGAGAAGATGCGGGAGGACCGGGACAGCCTGGTGGAGAGGCTGCACCGGCAGACGGCCGAGTACTCCGCCTTCAAGCTGGAGAACGAACGGCTGAAGGTCCCGGGGCGCAGGGGACCAGGCGGAAACGGGGCGGCCGAGGCTGGCGGGCCTGGGTGGGCAGAGGCCAGCCAGGGGGTCTTCGGAGGCCGGGGAGCAGCAGTGCACGTTTTTGTCCTTTTTTTCTCTTTGGATTTTGGGTTGAGCTGCTGTCTCTACATACGTAGCTCAGGTTAGTCTTGATTCACTGTATAGGCGAGGCTGGCCTTGAACTCACAGCCATCCTGTGAGCCTCCCAAGGGCTGGGATGCCAGGCGCGCGCCCCACACCTGGCTGAAGGCAGCAGCGCGGTGAAAGGGCGGGCACTCAGGTCGGCGAGGCCTGGGTCCAGGTCCTGGCTCTGCCTCTTGCCAGCTGTAGGGCTCGGTGAGAATGTCCTGGCTCCTCCTGGCAGGACAAAGAACTGGCTCTCTCAGGGGACGAGAGGAAGGAAACGGAGGCCTAGGGAGGCTCCAGGGTCTTGCCGAGATTGTGTGCAGGAAGAGTTGGAGGTGGGATTTGAACCTGATTCTCTCTGGAACCCTAATTCTTGGCTTCTGTTGTCGCACCGCCCAGCACACCAGAGCCAGAGGCACCCAGGGTGACAGAGGGTGACCTTTCAGAGATGGGTTTGACCTGGTGTTTGCTGATCTGGGCAATAGTATGTAGGTTTGTTTGTTTTTACTGACTTGTTGAATAAACTGGATTTTAAGGAAGTTACGTGGAGATGTAAGTTCTAGAATTTTCATGAAGTGAACACAGTTTGTTATTCCGAATGAACCTGACCAGCACCCCAGTGACCTCTCCTTGTGGCTAACAACCTTGCAGAAGTGACCACTGTTCTGACTTCTGTCTCCACAGAACACTGTTGCCTGGTTTTGAACTTTGTAGATTTGTCTATTTTATTTTTGTTTTGTTGTTTAAGACTGTGCAGTTCAGGCTGGCCTTGAATTTACTCTGTAGCCCAAGCTGGCCTTGAACTCTCAGTGATCCCCCTGCCTCAGCCTCCTGAGTGCTGGGTATTACAGGTGTGCGCTGCCGTGCTGAGCAGATTGGTGTAGTTTAAATACACCACCACACCTACCTTCAAAACAATATTTTTAGAAGTGTGCTTTTTTTCCTGCAGTGCTGGGGATTGAACACAGGGCCTGGGGCTTACTAGGCAAATGTGCTGTCATTCAGTTATACTCTGGATATGTATTTTCTTACTTAGCATAATTTTAAAAGTCAAATACGCAGCCTAGTGTGGTAGTGCACACCTATAATCCCAGCACTTGGCAGGCTGAGGCAGGAGGATTGTTTTGAGTTTGAGAACAGCCTGGGCTACAAAGTGAGGTGAAGGGGCCGGGGATCTAGCTCAGCAGCCTAAGCACCTGCCTGGTAAGCGCAAGGTTGTGAGTTCAATTCCCGGTGCCACAAAGTGAGCTGAAGGCCAGCCTGAACTGCATAGTGAGACCCTGTCTCAAAAAGACAAAAAAAAAAAGTCAAATACACAGGACTGGGGATATAGCAGTGATATAACACCTTCCTCACAAGTGCAAGGTCTGGAGTTCAATTCCAGGAAAACCAAGAAGCAAAACAAAGTAAGTTGAATCTGCCTTTGGCCTCTGTATTTGGGCTGGGGATTTAGCTCAGCGGTTTAAGCACTTGCTTGGTAAGTGCAAGGTCATGAGTTCAATCCCCAGTACCAAAAAAAAAAAGGGCTGGGGATTTAGCTCAGCGGTCTAAGAGCCTGCCTGACAAGTGCAAGGTCGTGAGTTCGATCCCTGGTGCCACACACACACACACACACACACAAAAGTCAAATACGTACATAGTAAGTTTAAAACAGCAGGCGCTGGTGCACAGGGGCATATCTCAGTGGGAGAGCGTGTGCCTAGCATGTGTGAGGTCCTGGGTTCCATCCCCAGCATCCCACATACACATGCATGTTGCAAAGCAGTAAGAACAGTCTAATCCTATTCTTGCTGGGAAAAGGAAAATAACGACAGAGTTGTAAATTTGTAGCCGGTGACAGGCATTCTGCATTGTAATCAGTGTGTCTAAGTTTAATGTCCTTTCTCTTCGTGGTGCTGGGGCCTAAACCCGGGGTGTCCCTTGTGTTACGTAAGTATAACATCCCTGAGCTGCACCGCAGCCCGCTGTTTTCTTCAGTGACTGTGGCTTTTGCAATATGAGGTGTTAATTCCTTGTGTGTCTGCTCACTTCAGTTGGTCCCACGGGAGTCCAGGACGGTTGCTAATTGCTATGTGGCTTCAAGGAAGGGGCCTTGCCTTTGCTAGTGCTTGCTTTTTGTTTTATTGAGACAGGGTCTCATTAGGTAGCCCAGGCTGGCCTCGAACTTGCAGTGATCCTCCTGGCTCAGCCTCCTGAGTGCTGGGATCACAGGCGTATGCTACTCCGCCCAGCTGCTTTTGCTGGTTCCTTGGAACAGAGCAGAGGGTGGGAGGGCCGCCCGATGGGCCCTGCCTGCTGGCCACTCACGAGTCACCCCTTCTAGGCCAGCTTCACCCCAATGGAGGACAAGCTCAACCAGGCACACCTCGAGGTCCAGCAGCTGAAGGCGTCTGTGAAGAACTATGAGGGGATGATCGACAATTACAAGAGCCAGGTAGGCCTCTCATAAGGCTGCAGGGGGCAGAAGGCGGGTCACGCCCAGCCCGGCTCTGCCCACGGTGGCCCACTGTGGTCCTGGTCTCAGGTGATGAAGACCAGACTGGAGGCTGATGAAGTGGCGGCCCAGCTGGAGCGCTGCAACAAAGAGAACAAGATCCTTAAAGATGAGATGAACAAGGAGATCGAGGCGGTAACGCTCCCGTCCTTGCTTTCTCCCCTGCCCAGTTCTGCCGTGCAGCTCAGTAACTTTGTCTGTGTCCGCCCTCCGTGTGCCCTAGCTCCCTAGTGCCTTGCTCGGGATGACAAAAGAGTAACTGGGTTTTCTGTCTGCCCCACCATGTCTGTGTTCTCCTCTTCCTCTCTTGTTCCTTCCCACATTTTATCCTTCCCTTCCCGATCTTCATCCTTGTCCTCTTCTGCATCTGTTTTTGTGATCCTGGGGATCAAACCCAGGTCCTTGTACATGCTAAGTATGTACAGTGCCATTGAGCTATGCAGCGCCCCCATCTGCAAGCAGATAGCCAGGTGTGGTGGTACACTGCTATAATCTCAGCACTTGGGAGGCTGAGGCAAGAGGATCACTGCTAGTTCAAGGCCAGCCTGAACTACGTAGCAAGACTCTGTGTCAAAACAAAACAAAACAAAAACATAAAAATGGCAAACTGCTGCCTACTACATAGAACACTGAAGTAGACTCAGTCCACGGGTCTGCTGGGTCTCTGGCACATCCATTTCATCCTGTATGGTGTCTTTATTATTATTATTATTTTTTTTTTGTGTGTGTGTGTGTGGCACTGGGGATTGAACTCACGATCTTGCGCTTGCCAGGCAGGCGCTTAGACCGCTGAGCTAGATCCCCAGCCCTGTTTTTTTGAGACAGGGTCTCACTATGCCGTTCAGGCTGGCCTTAAGCTCACTTTGTAGCCCAGGCTGGTCTCGAACTCACAACGATCCACCTGTCTCAGCCTCCCGAGTGCTGGGATTATAGGCGTGAGCCACCACGCCCGGCTGTGTCTTTATTATTTATTTACTTACTTTTTTGATACCAGGAATTGAACTCATGACCTTGCGCCTGCCAGGCAGGCGCTGCCACTGAGCTATAGCCCTGGCCCTAGTGTCTTTATTTTGTACCACCCAAAATGTATGCCTCTCGTTCGCTTCCCAGAGAGCCTGTTCCAGAGCTGCTTGGCTGGCCAGGCATGAGGAGCAACCCAGCAGCAGCCCTGGAGACGGGCTGGGTCAGGCTCAGCCACCCATTAGTTTAATAACTGGCAGCTCACTGCCCTCTCTAGTCCTTCGTCTCCTAGTTAAGTGCAAAGATGGGTAAGCACAGGTATTTCTTACTCTACGTCTGACCTGTGGCCATTTGGCTGCTTTCCTAAGGGCTTGCGAACTAGTCTTGACCTTAACCCTAAGGCTGAATGACCTTAGTCTTAGCATTTTGTTTTTTCAAGGCAGGGTCTTGCCAAACAGTTCCAGCTGGCCTTGAACTCACTGTGTAGCCCAGGCTGGCCTCAACTTCCTGTCAGTCCCCTTGCCTCAGCCTCCCAAGGGCTGGGTCCTGTTTTTTTATTGATGACTACTGCACATGAATCCAAGCCCCAGAGCAAGGCAGGCTAAGTGTGTCCCTCCTCGCACAGGCACGTCTGCAGTTCCAGTCGCAGCTGGCTGACCTGCAGCAGCTGCCGGACATCCTCAAGATCACAGAGGCCAAACTGGCCGAGTGCCAGGACCAGCTGCAGAGCTACGAGAGGAAGAACATCGACCTGACAGCCATCATCTCCGACCTGCGCAGCCGGGTAAGGGACTGGCAGAAAGGGTCCCACGACCTGACCCGAGCAGGGGCCCGCTTGCCAAGATGAGCTGCACGGCCCCCAAGGGACGACCGCTGCCTTTTTCTCGACTGCCACTTTCGGAAAGGAGTGAGCTATCATCAGTGCTGTGAAATAAAAGTCTGGTGTGCCAAACGCCTCGTGTTGCACAAAGTGATTGTCGTTATAGGAGCCGCCACTCGCTGGGGACCCCAGGGGCCCTGCTCTGCCTCACCCAAGCACTGTGCTCTTCGGCCTCACCCTGAAGACACCCAGCCAGGCCACTGCCTTCCCGTCCTCTTGCTTTAACCGTTGCCTCTGCTTCCTCTTTGCAGTTGCACTGCTGAGATTCTGTCCCAAGGGACAGAAGCACACGGTCCCTTCTCCAGCAGTGATCTGCCTCTGGGTTTCCCCTCTCTCAAGCTACCATTCATTCTTTCAGTGATTCCCAGGAACTTGGTGAGGCGGCTGTGTCATTCCCTGATTTAACAGCGCAGCCTAGGCCCTGCAGCGGGGAGTAGCTCCCAGAGCTACCGCATCTGGACAGGGATTGGAACCCAGGCCCGTGTTCTCAGACTCCAGCTTCCCTGTCTTCTGCATTGAACACCTGCAGTCTTAGGGCCTGGTGACTTCTCCAAGTCACCAGCATGAAAGGTTGATGGCCGTCCTGCCACCTTGCTGCTCGGTCCGTCCCCAGGAAAGGGAAGGGTGCAATTGATGTCAGCGTTGTCACTGGGAAAGGGGGGTCACCGTCTGCTTCCGCCTCTGCCTGCCTCCGCAGTCCCACTGGGACCCAGAGTGGCCTCTCCCTGAAGGGAGGAACAAGGAGGCAACACCTCGTGCTTCTCCAGCAGCCAGCCTGGCTTCTGGTGTGCGACAGTCCACCCTGTCCCCACTGTCCTCTCCTCTAGGTTACGCCCTGAGCCTCGGAAACAGGCCCCCTCCTGGCTGTGGACCACAGGTCCTGGGAGAAAGGAAGATTCCCTTGTGATCGCTCCCGCAGGGAAATTCCTTCGTAAACTAGTGTGTGTTCCTGTCCTTTTAGATCGAACACCAGGGGGACAAGCTGGAGATGGCGAGAGAGAAACACCAGGCCTCCCAGAAGGAAAATAAACAGCTGAGTCTGAAGGTGGATGAACTGGAGAGGTTAGAGGCACTTGGTCCCATCTCTGTTGTCTTCCTAGGACCTGAGACTTTCAGCCACTTAGCTGCTTTGTGCTCAGTGTGCGGAAGTGTCTGAGGGACTCGAGGCCCTGGAAGGTGCTAGGCAGACCTCAGAGGAAGCTGCTTCCTGCAGTGGTAAGAACGCGGGACAGGGGAATGGGCTCTCAGCCTTGAGGGACGCTGCTGGACACTGTGATCACAGCCAGCCTGCCTGAGGCAACATGGATGCCAAAGGGACACTCGGTCCAAGCAAGTCAGTGGGCCTGATGTGAAGGAAGGGCAGGGCTTCTCCTTGCCCTCTTTTTTTGAGACAGGTCTTGCTCTGTAGTTCAGACTGGCCTTGAGCTTGAATCATGAAGCTGCTCCTGCCTCAGCCTCCCAAGTGCTGGGACTGCAGGCACGTGCCACCATGTCCAGCTTATTTATTTTTCCCTTTTGTGCTCTGGGGCCTCAAACCTAGGTCCTCCCTCATGCTAGGTAAATGCCATACCACTGCCTACAGCGCCCCTGCCTGCTTCCCCTTTCACTGTCCTGTGTTCCAAATCACTTTTGCTGTGCCTCTCTGATCCAACCACTCTTACTCGTGGACTGTCAGAATCAGAAGCCCTGTCCTCAGGTCCCAGCTTTGCCACTTAACTGCATTGCGACTTTGAGCAAATCTTTTAACTACTTTGGACCTCCGGTTCCACATCTTTTCAGGAGTGAGGTGTTTCATGAGGTTTTCTTTTCTTTGTTGACTTTTTGAGAGAAGGTCTCACTTTTTGAGATGGGCCTCAAACTCATCATGATCCTCCTGCCTCAGCTCTCCAAAGTGTCCTCATCTTGAGGAAGGATCAAGGTAGGGATGAGACTCGAGTCCTCAGTGAGTGGGTCCTGGAAAAGGCCTTAGCACGTTATCCGGTACAGAGATGCTCACGATACATCAGTCTACATTTGCTGGCTGGTCCTAACCTAATTTTCATATGAAGACACTGAGCCAGGGGAGGAGTCAGAGCTGGATGCTGCCAAGCTTTCGCCTGTTGGCACCTGGCGAAGGAGACTGGGAGCCTTGGCCTGGGCCCAGCCTGAGCTTCAGAGGGGGATGGGCCGAGGGCTCATGCAGCCCTGCTGGAGCTGGCACTGTACGGTTTCTTCTAGGCTCTACCAGTGCCCTGCCTTGCTGGCCTGTATCATGCAGCCAGGTCCAAAAGGACTTGTGACACTCCTTAAATTAAAAGGCGTAGCCAGGCCTGTGGCTGAGGTAGGAGGGTCACAAGTTTGAACCCAGTGTGGGCAACTTAGCAAGACCCTGCCGCCAAAAAATAAAGAGGCTGAGAGGCAGCTCAGTGTGAAGGCCCTGGGTTCAACCCCTGGAACTGCCAAATGAGTGACAATCACGACGATGATAAATTGGAAGGTGTCTGCAAGAGCAGTGGGGACAGCGTGTGTCCCCTGGGACGGCCTTGGGTGCCCATGGCTATCTCAGTGGTCCGGCTGAAGCCCCTGTGCCCCAGGAGGCAACAGTGAACTGCGGAGGTTGAAGGCTTGGGACTTGGTGACAGGTGACCCCCGCAAGCGCCCATCCCAGGCTGCCGTTCTCGCGCTGCTCTCTAACCAGCATCCCCGCTGCCCGGTGCTGGGCCGCCTTGGAGATTCTTGGAGGCTGTAGGAAGATGGGGCTTAGCTTGGGGTCTGACTGGGCGCTTTCACCTAGGAAACTAGAGGCCACCAGCGCCCAGAATGTCGAGTTCCTGCAGGTGATCGCCAAGAGGGAGGAGGCCATCCACCTGTCCCAGCTGCGGCTGGAGGAGAAAACCCGTGAGTGCGGGTCGCTGGCCAGGCAGCTGGAGGGCGCCCTGGAGGACGCCAGGCGGCAGGTCAGTGTCCCACCTGACGAGTGGGTAGAAGTGGCACCAACTCATGGCCTTGTGGGAAGACTCAGAGGACTGGGGGGGGGGGCGTTCCTGTAACTCCAGCACTTGGGAGGCCAAGGCGGGAGGACTGTCACGAGTTCAAGGCCAGCCTGGGCAACATGGTGACTTCAGGCCAGCTTGGACTACATAGCGAGACCCTGTCTCAAACAAACAACGAAAGTCGAATGAGTCGTTACTGTGCAGGGCTCAGCCGTTCCTACACGACGGCTCGTTTACTGCAAGCCCTAGCTGGGGGGAAAGGGCAGGCAGGCAGGGGCGCAGGCGAGACTCCACCCTCAGTTCCTGCCCTCGGCCTCTGGGAGCTTCTCGTACAAGTGCTGCGAGCGCCGGCTGTGCCCGGCTTCTCTCTGCCAGACGCCAGGGGCGTTGCCCACCTCTGTGCCTTCCTGCAGGTGGAGCAGACCAAGGAGCAGGCTCTGTCCAAGGAGCGAGCGGCCCAGAACAAAATCCTGGACCTCGAGACCCAGCTGAGCAGGACCAAGACTGAACTGAGCCAGCTGCGGCGGAGCCGTGAGGACGTGAGTCCAGCAGGAGGCGGGGACCCAAACACAGGGCCTGGATTGTGGTTTAGTCCTTGGAACCCAGGCAAGGTGTCCTGTTGTCACTGTTCTTACGACTCTTAACAGTTTTTTCCCAGTTCCTTTTCCATCTCTTAAGCCTGCCTCCACACAGGTACCTCCTAAACACGACTTCAGCAGGGGGTGCCTGTGCACGCCTGTAATCCCAGCACCGAGGAGGCTGAGGGAAAAGGGTCACTGCAAGTTCGAGGGCAGCCTGGGCTGCATAATGAGTCCAGGGCTAGTTTGAACAACATAGCGAGACCCTATCTCAAACAAAAAACCCCAACTTTATAAAAGATATTTATATCCCATAAAATTTGCTCACTTAGATTGTACAATTCAGCTGGGCCTGGGTGGTGCATGTCTGTAATCCTAGCACCTGGGAGGCTAAGGCCAGAAAGATTACCGTGAGTTTGAGGCCAGGTTGAGCTACATAACATAGCAAGGCAGTGTCCAAACCCACCCCCACAAATGTACAATTCATTAGTTTTTCAGGCGTATACTCACAGAGTCATTCAATTACTGTGTTAATCTAAGTTTGGAATATTTCTAAAAAGAAATCTCATACCAAGCCTGGTATGGTGGCATACCCTACCAGCCACTCAGAATGCTGAGGCAGGAGGATTGCTTGACTAGGTGTTTTGAGACAGGTCTCGCTATGCCGTTCAGGCTGGCCTTGAGCTCACTTTGTAGCCCAGGCTGGTCTCGAACTTCCAATAATCCTCCTGTCTCAACCTCCCGAGTGCTGAGATTACAGGTGTGCACCCCCACGCCCGACTTCAACTCTAGGTGTTAAAGGCCAGTTTGGGACCTGGACGTAGACCTTGTCTCTTCGTGTTTTAAGCTTTTTGAGATAGGGTCTCACTGTGTCATCCAGGCTGGCCTTGAATTCACCAAGGCTTGCCTTGAACTCATGTCACTCCTCTGCCTCAGCCTCCTGAGGGCTGGGATTACAGGTCTACATCATTACATCTGGCATAGAGACTTTGTCTTTTAAAAAAAACAGCCAAACAAACTCCATCCCATTAGCCCTCACTTCCTGTGTACCTCCCCAGCCCGACACTCTGCATGTAAGTCCTGTGCCTCCCATGCAGCTGTCCCCTGAACACCCCATGTCCCTCCTAGGCGGACCGCCGCTACCAGAGCCGCCTGCAGGACCTGAAGGACCGCCTGGAGCAGTCGGAGAGCACCAACCGCAGCATGCAGAACTACGTCCAGTTCCTCAAGTCCTCCTATGCCAACGTGTTTGGGGACAGTCCCTACACCTCCTTCCTGACCAGCTCCCCGATCCGCTCCCGATCACCCCCTGCCTGAGGCCGCCTTCCCAGGCTGGAGCGCTACCCAATGCAGAGGAGGTTAGGAAGGAAGGTGTTGCCACGCCATAGCCAGAAAGCTGCTGGTTCTGCTGTCCCAGTGAAGGAGTGTCTGGGCTTGTCCTTAGCTGTGACTCCAGGACCGTCCCTCACGCAGCAGCCAGGAAGCAGGAGACACTTGGCTGCCTCCTTCCTGATGTTGCCACCTGATGGAATTTTTTTACTGACCTCGACAGGCCTTCCATTTACTACTCCTATCAGAGAGCGGATTCCAACTCCCCACAACAGACGCCAAGACTCTACCGAGAGAATCCGGGCTGGACTTTTCCCTCCAGTCCCCACCCGGCCTCATCTTTTTAGGAATCTTTGGGTTTTCTCTGCTGAACCAGCAGAAGCCCCACTGGGCTGCGGGCAGCTTTCTTGCTTTCTGAGTTCACAGGTACAGGAGAAGCAGTGTTCCCCCGAGGTTGGGGGAGCCCTTGACACCTCTCACATCCATTTTGTTGAGGCCACTCAGTCCCCAGCACTTCGCAGACATCTTGGGGCTCGGGTGGCTTCCCGACTTTACACGTGTAACTGCGTGTTCATTCATTTTGGTTTCCCTTTCTATCTCTGGAATGCATTTATTCTTGAAATATTTGTATGGTTTTACAAAAAGATTTATAATCAGTTATTTAAGGTTCCTTGGGATGATTTCCTTTATCTGGCCACCCCATCCTTCTTTTAAAAAATGATTAAAGTAAAACACTATGAGAGAGTACATGTTTTGAAAGTATTGCTGCGTGAAGCATCAGGCTCTCCATTTTACTGAATTTTTTTTTTTTGGTACCAGGAGTCGAACTCACAACCTTGTGCTTGTCAGGCAGGTGTTTAGGCGACTAAGCTAAATCCCCAGCGCCCTCTCCATTTTATTTCAGGCCATGTCATTTCCTTTTTTTTTTTTTTTCTTTTTTTTTAAGACAGGGTGTCACTATGGCATTTGGGCTGGTTTTGAACTCCCTATGTAGCCCAGACTGGCCTTGAATTCATAAGCATCCTCCTGCCTCAGCCTCCCAAGCTGGAATTACAGGTGAGCGCCCAGGTGTTCTTTCTCCTTTTTGTACTTTCACATCGTAATGCTCAGATGTCTGATACAGCCACACCCAGCTGTATTTTATTTTTAAAATGTTAACTGGCTTCTGAATGTTAACATTGAGAAGCCAGTTAACATTTTGGGCCACTTTTCTGTACTTATAAGAAAGAACAGACCAGGCAGGGTGACACACACTTGTAATGCCAGTCACCTGGGAAACAGGCCGGAGGGTCACAAGTTTGAGGCCAATTTAGGTGGGCCCTGTCTCAAAATCTAAAAAGAGCTGGAGCTGTAGCGTGGTGATAGAATGCTCCTGGGTTTGCAGCATTTTCTCCCCAGTACTGGGAGGAAACAAAAGGAGGGGTGGGATGTAGCTCAATGGTAAAACACTTGCCTAACATGTGCAAGGGCCTTGTTTCCATCTCTAGGACCACAAAAACTACATTCCAAAGGGACAGTCTACCCGGCGACGTGGCTTAGTGGTAAAAGCACTTGCCTAACGTGCATAAATCCTTCGTTCTGTGCCCAGCACCACTATCAAGAAACTAAAAATAAGAAACAATCACATTCATTAGAGAGGAACAAACTGGCACTGTGGGGAACCCCTGCAACGATTTCATTCTAGCTGGTAGCAGCCTTCTGTCTCTGGGACTTGTCCTCTCTTGGCCACTTTTAACTCAAGTCCAAAACACGGTCCTTGAAGGCAATTTCCACTCCAGGGTATCTGATTTCAAGGGTCAGAAAACTCCCCCTAAATTTCAAGGAAATCTGTCATTTCCTGTGTTCAATATTCCCAGTGAAAGTAATTTTTTTTTTAATCAGTCTCACTAGTCCAGGCTGGCCTTGAATTTGTGATCTTCCTGCCTCAGCCTACTGGGTGCTGGGATTACACATGCGTGCCACCACACTCTGCTCCAAGGAAAGTAATTATAAAGTTACCAGCCACCTTTGCCACACAACTGAGTCCATTTTCTTCTTGTAAATGAATTTGATTTTAAAAGACCTTAAGAAAAAACAGGTGGCAAACTTACACCAGTATCTGCTTATGGACCTGTATAACTCATCACCAAACTTGTGAAAACAGTGCAGGGCTAAGCTGTCCAACGCTGCTGAAAGGAGTCCATTTGTAGGGTGCTCCCACCAGCTTTCTTTTTGTTTGTTTGTTTTTGAGACAGTCTCATTATGCAGTTCGAGCTGGCCTTTAACTCACTTTGTAGCCTGGGCTGGTCTCGAACTCGCAACAATCCTCTTGTCTTTACAGCCTTCTATTTTTCTTTGTAAAAAGTTTTATTAGAAAAAGTCCAAGCCTGGTGTGGTGGCACACACCTGAAATCTCAGCATTTGGGAGGCTAAGGCTGAGGCAGGAGGACCACCATGAGTCTGAGGCCAACCTGGGTTACATAGTGAGGCCCTGCCTCAAAAAAATAAAAAGTCCAGGGAATTTGTAAAAAAGAAAAAAAATCAGGAAATTAAAAATGTTCATATTGTCCTTGCTCCACAGCCAACCCTTCCTGCTTCAAACATGCCATGAAATAAATGCTGGGCTGTAGAGGGGTCAAAAGGATGGGGCCTGGGTGAAGCTAGCTCAGAGCAATTGGACCTTGTGTTCTACTTATTTATTGAGAAAATCCACAGTGTAAAAATTCAAACATTTAAGCGACATGCTCCATTTTTTAAAATAGATTCACCAAGGTGTAAAAGCATCACCGTTATCTAATTTTAGACCATTTTCATCCAAGAAATCCCGTATGAATTAGCGGTCAGTCCCCATTCTGTTCCCCATCCCTGCCCATGGCAACCGCAATAAAGTCTGTCTACGATTTGTCCATTATGTTTTTGTTTTTGTTTTTGTTTTTGAGAAAGGGTCTCTAGGCTGGCCTTAAACTCACTATGGAGCCTGAGCTACAGACAACCCTCCGCCTCGGCCTCCCCAGTGCTGGGATGACAGACCTGTGGCAACACACCCAATTCTTCATTGTTGGTGGGTTTCCCTGCTATGGCCACTTCACATGAGTGGACTCACACACCATGTCATCTCTGGTGACTGGCTTTTTTCACTTAGTAAAACACTATCAAAGTTTATGCTGCAGCGTGTAGATACCAGTACTTACGTTTCTTTCTTTTCTTTGTGGTACTGGGGGTTGAACCCAACGCACTTTCCTACACCTGGTGGGTTTTTATTTTTGAGACAAGTCTCCCAGGCCGGCCTCGAACCATTTGGCTGCTTGCACGCTAAGACCAAGGCTGCTTCCAGCATTCATGTGCGGGTTTTGGCGGTGGGCATGTTTCGCTTCTCTGGTATACCTCAGAAAAATGGTAACTATCTTTAGCCTTTTGAGGCGCTGCCAGACCGTCTTCCACAGCGTCTGCCTCATCTCACATTCCCCCGAGCAGGCTGCCAGTGAGCGTCGCAGTTTCTCTCCGTCCTAGTTTGCTGATTCTTGATTTGCTGCGTTCCCTGCGGAGGCAGTCCCAGCAACCCACTTGGCGCCTGCGCATTGAAGGGCAGGCGTGTCGTGGTGGGCGGGGCTTGCCGTCGTCGGGGGCGGGACGCACGCGCCCCGGAAACGGAAGCGATGTCCTTTCCGGGCGGCGGATTTGAGGGATTGCTTTGTAGCCAACAGCGCCTGTGAGCAGGTGCGGTCGGAGTGGTCATGCCGTCCGAGGGTCGCTGCTGGGAGACCCTGCAGGCGCTGCGCAGTTCCAGCAAAGGTCGCCTCTGCTACCACCGGGACTGGTTGCAGCGGGGCGAGGTGAGTGGTGGCGCCGGTGGAGGTCGGGCCTTTCCGGCCCTGGCGTGGGGACTTGCGCTTGCCCCGTCCGCGCTCGCTCTGCGCCGGGGACCCGTGCGTTCCCACAGCCCGCGTCTATTTCTTGACTTCTGTGTGTGCGTGTCTCTGTCCTTGCACTTCTGAGATCGAGGGACTTCATTACCTTCCCAGCCCGAGTTAGGGCCCCCTCTTTCCGTTGTCAGGGCAACCCTGGGCTTTCAGGGTCTGCTTTTTTTTTTTTTGTATCTGTTTTGTGTTTCGGTTTTTTGAGGCATGGACTCTAGTTAGGCTGCCGTTGAACTCACTATGTAATAACGTAGCCCAGGCTGGCCTCGAGCTGGTGATCCTCCAGCCTCAGGCTCCGGAGGGCTGGGATTACAGGCGTGCACCACCACGCCAGGCCAAGGGCCGTTAATTTACTGTGCGTCTCCTGTGCTGCGAGCTCCGGATTTAGGAGAGCGATTCACCGCCCGCTCGTGAAACGACCAAAAGTTTAGATGGTACTGGGCGGGGCTTGTTGAAGTTGGGGCGTGGTTTCTGCGTCTATATTGGAAGTTCTGTACTAACGGTGGGGGTGTGGAGACCGGTAAGGCGGAGACGCTGTTCCCAAATTGTTGGTAATCTAGCTGCGGATATGCATACGTTATTCTGTCTCTTCAGACTTCTGTGGAAAGCAATTCTAAAACTGTTTCCATGTGTTTGATATCTTTGAAAGTTTTAGCCAGGCCGGTGGTGAATTGCTACAATACCAGCACTTAGAAGGCTGAGGCAGGAGAATCCCCCGGAGTTCAAGATCGGCCTTGTCTATGCAGCAATACCTTCTCTCAAAAATAACAACCTCAGTTGGGCGTGGTGGCTCACACCTGTAATCCCAGCACTCGGGAGGCTGAGACAGGCGGATCGTTGTGAGTTCGAGACCAGCCTGGGCTACAAAGTGAGCTCAAGGCCAGCCTGAACGGCATAGTGAGACCTTGTCTCAAAAACACCAGGGCCGGGGATCTAGCTCAGCGGTCTAAGCGCCTTCCTGGCAAGGGCAAGGTCGTGAGTTTAATCCCCAGTGCCGCGAAAAAATAAATAAATAAATAACCCCAGGGTGCTGGGGATATAGCTCAGCAGCATAAGCGCCTGCCTGGCAAGCACAAGGTCTTGAGTTTAAGTCCCAGTACAAAAAAAAAGTCTTGCTAAGTCACTGATTTTGATTTGCCCAGATGGAGCTTGAACTTGAAATCCTCCTGCCTCAGCCTCCCAGAGTGCTGGAATTATAGATGTGTATCTCCATGTCCAGCTCTCATATTTTGAGACAGGGTCTTCCAAAATTGCCAAGGCTGGCCTTGAATTTGATCTTCCTTCCACTGGGGTTACAGGTGTGCACCACCCCTCCTGGTTACATTGTTCTGTTTTTGTAATTGGAATTGTTCGGTTGGAATTGTTTTTTGTGTTTTGTTTGTTTGTTTTTGAGAAGGGTGTCACTATATAATGTTGGCTGGCCTTGAACTTGCTTGTGCAGCTCAAACTGGCCTCAAACTCACAGCAAGCCTACTGCCTCAGCATCCCGAGTGCTGGGATTATAGGTTTGCACCACCACACCTGGCCATTTGGATTTTCTTTAGAATCATGGCCAGTGTCATGGAACCACTGTGCTTCCTGTCCGTCTCTGACTGTCAGTTCCTTGGGGGCCTTTGGTACGAGTTTATTACCTTCAGAGATGTTCAGTGAGGCACATGGTGGATTATGGTTAGGTTGGTGGACGTGCAAATTGGGCTCAGATTTCTTCTCCCTAGGATGTTCTGGAAGAATGTCTGTCTCCTCCCAAGCTGTCTTCTTACTCTGGATGGGTGGTAGATCACGTCCTACCCTACGCGCAGAAGACTCTCGCTCCCTCTGAGGCATCATCATCCTCGGTACCAGCTTCTGCTTTAGACCAGCCCTCACTTGTTCCCAGATCTCCTGTCCGAAGCGCTGCCTTCTCTCCAGCCTCCCCCACAGCACCAGATGGAGCCAAGGTAAAACTGAATTAGCAAGCTGGGCATGGTAACTCACGCCTGTAATCCCAGCCCTTGGGAGGCTGAGGCAGGAGGATTGTTGTGAGTTCAAGACCAGCCTGGGCTACAAAGTGAGTTCAAGGCCAGCCTGAACTGCACAGTGAGATCCTGTCTCAAAAAGACCAAAAAAAAACTGAATTAGCTTAGGAAAAAACATGGTGGCTGCAGAATTGAAGTGTTTAATGTTGTCATGTGATAGCGACCTTGTCTGGGGGAGGTGATGATTGTTTCATGTTGCAGCAGTGTGCAGAGGTGGTTTTTTTTTGTTTGTTTTTTTTTTTTTTGCGGCACCAGGGATTGAACTTGCGACCTCACGGCACCGGGGATTGAATTTGCAACCTTGCACTTGCCAGGAAAGCACTTAGGCCACTGAGCTAAATCCCCAGCCCTTGTCTTTTTGAGACAGGGTCTCCCTATGCCCTTCAGACTAGCCTTGAGCTCACTTTGTAGCCCAGGCTGATCTTAATCTCGCAACGATCCTCCTGCTTCAGCCTCCCAAGTGCTGGGATTACAGGCATGCACCACCAGGCCCGGCTCAGAGGTGGTGTTTTAATACATAAGTCAGAGTTCTCTCAGGAAGATGCCAAGAAATCTCCCTTTACTGGTGCCAACAACTGGTACCAGTTTTATGAGCTGGACTGTTTTTTCTCAGAAACATTGGGTCTGTTTAACTGTTGGCTGCTGAAAGGCTTAGAGTAAAATTTATATTTACTGTTAAATTCACCTCTTTTATTGATTTTATTGGCTTAACCTGTAATACCAGCTACTTAGGTGGCTGAGGCAGGAGAATTGCAAGATCGAGATCATCCTGGACAATTTTTGTGGGTTTTTTTTTCCCTTTTTCTTTTTGTACTGGAAATCGAACTCAGGACCTCACACTTGCCAGGCAGGCACTGCATCACTGAGGTAAATCCCTGGCCTGTGGGCAATTTTTGTAGCAAATAAACCTCATAGATGGGGTAAAAAAAAGAACCTTGACATAAAGCTCATATTTTGTTTAGTTTGCTTTGATTTGTTTTGAGACAGGGTCTTGGTCTATAGTTCAGGCTGGCCTTGAACTCACTGTGTAGCCCAGGCTGGTCTCAGACTTGCAGCCATCCTCCTGCCTCAGCCTCCCAGTGCTGGAATTAGAGGTGTACTCTACCACACTTGGCCTAAACATATATTATATAAAAATTACAAAATAATCAGTGACTTAAAGGTAAAACTGCAATCCAGTGGAAAATGAGAATTAGAAGGGCAGTGAAGTATCACACATCTGTAAGAAGAGTTGAAATAAAAAAGTGACACCACCAAATGCTGATGAAGATATGGAAAATCTGGATCACACATACTTTTTGGGTTGAAATACAGAGTGGTTCCACACTCCAAAAAACCATGTGGCAGGCTAGGCATGGTAGTGTACACCTGTAATCCCAGAACTGGTGAGGCTGAGGCAGGAGGATCACTGCTTGTTCAAAGCCAACGTGGGCTACGTACTGAGTTCTAGGCCAATCTGAAATATATATCAAGACCATGTTTCAACCTCTCCCCCCAGAATTTAAAAAAAAAAAAAGAAAAGAATTCGGCAATTTTTTATGAAACTTAATATGCTCTTAACTGTATCATCCAGCAGTTGCATTCCTGGGTATATACATCAGAGAACTCAGGGCTGGAGACTTAGTAGCAAGTTGTAAACAAGTGTTCATAGCAGCTTTAGTTGTAATACCCAAAAACTGCAAGGTAAATAGTTAAACACACACTATTTTGGATTATCTATATCATGAAATTATCACCAGCAATAAAAAGGAATAAGTTGTCAGTATACTCAGCAGTCTGGACGGATTTCAAGGTCTGTGTCTATCAGCTTTCTGAGCTTTCTGAGACATAGTAACTGACTCCCATAATTTAGAAGAGGAGGGGTTTAATTTTGCTCATGGTTTTGGGGGATCCAGTCCATGGTCAGCTGACTGGGGCAGGAACATAATAGTGAAAGAGTATGGCAGAGCAAAGCTGCTTACTTAGTTCATGGTGACTGGGAAGCACTGTGCTTTACCAGTCCCCTTGGCAGCTCCCAGGCCAGTCAGTGTGACACAATTAAACTCAACCAGCACAAAGGTATTATATGGAGTGTAAGAAAAAATGATCTGGCCAGGCACGGTGGCTCAGGCCTGTAATCTCAGCACTCGGGAGGCTGAGGCAGGAGGATCATTGTGAGCTCAAGGCTAGCCTGAACTGCATAGTGAGAACTTGTCTCAAAAAGCCACAAACACACACAAAATGTGCTAATCTCTAAAGTTTATGTACTGTATAATGCCATTGTTCAATATTCTTGAACCAACAGCATTGTAGATTGGAGAACAGATTAAGGTGTAGGGATTGGAGAGGAAATGGCCTGGCCACAAAGGTGTATAGGGAAGGCTGTATGGTACATATTTGCAATCTCAGCTCTTTGTGAGGCCAAGGCTGGAGGATTGCAAGTTCAAGGCCAGCATGAACACTGACTGAGACTATCTCAAAATAAATTTGAAGGCTGGAAAATGTAGCAAAGGGTAGAGCCCTTGCCTAACATGCACAAGACCCTGAGTTCAATTCCCAGGACTGAAGAAGAAAAAAAAAAGTTACAGCACTCTTCTCTTACACCAGACTCCCCTATACTGCATCTGTATTTTGCTTGTTTTTTTGTTTTTTGTTTTTTTTTCCTCCGGCACCTGGGATTGAACTCATGACCTCCCGCTTGCCAGGCAGGCGCTTAGGCCACTGAGCTAGATCCCCGGTCCTTGTCTTTTTTGAGACAGGGTCTCACTATGCTGTTCAGGCTGGCCTTGAGCTCACTTTGTAGCCCAGGCTGGTCTCGAACTCACAATGATCCTCCTGTCTCAGCCTCCTGAGCGCTGGGATTACAGGCGTGAGCCACCACGCTTGGCTTTGCTTGTTTCTTTTGCAGTCCTGAGGACTGAATCCAGGGCCTTTAAGCAAGTACTTGGTCACTGAGTTACATCCCTAACCTTTTTAATTTCGTATTGAAACAAGATCTTGATGTGTTGCCCAGACTGGTCTCAAGCCTGGTGATGTTTGTGCTCAGCTCTCAAGTAGCTGGAATTATAGATGTGTGTCATCACATGGCAAGATTTATGTGTGTTAAGTGTGCTTATTGTCTACACAAGTCTACATGTGAGGAAATTGTGTAAGACTGTACATAAGCGCAAAATCTTTTGAGATGTGAATAAACCCTGTAGATTGGACCAGTGCCAGTTTCTTCCTGGTATGTTTTGTTTTGTTTGAATTTTTTTTTTTGAGACTGTTTTGCTATGCAGTTCAGGCTGGCCTTGAACTCACTTTGTAGCTGAGGCTGGCCTCAAACTCATAGCAATCCTCCTGCCTCAGCCTCCCGAGTGCTGGAATTACAGGCATGCTCCACCATGCCTGGCTCTTCCTGCCTTTGAGACTACTATATATTTATGAAATATGGTGTGATTAGGGGAGACTGGTGGAATACGCATAAGACCTGTGTACATATTTTTGTAATTTCCTCTGGTTTGTAATTATTCAGAAACGTTTAAAAAGTCAAAATGATGAACTTTTTAGAGCTAGCAGTTGTAATGCTGATCCTGCTGCTTCCTCTCTTGAGGCCTCAGTTTCTACGTCTGTAAATCTGGCACTAGACTCAATTGTTGATTCTCTCTGGGTATAAAGTTCCATAATTCTTTGAATTTACATAAATTCTATTTTTTTCTTTTCTTTTTCTTTTTTCTTTCTTTTTTTTTTTTTTGAGGCAGGGTCTCAATATGCAGTTTGAGCTGGCCTTGAGCTCACTTTGTATCCCGGGTTGGTCTCGAACTTGCAACGATCCTCTTGCCTCAGCCTCCCGAGTGCTGGGATTACGGGCATGTGCCATCACGCCTGACTCAATAAATTCTTGAGTGATTTTATGTACTGCATTATTTTATCATGAGAAATTAAGCAGAAGTGAGTGGGAGTTGTTTAGATTTAGAAGGTCAGCGTTCTCTCTCGTTGCTCCCTGGCTTGTTGGCTTGATCCAGTGACCCTAACACAGCGTGTCGCCTTCCATCTCTCCGTTCATGCACAGTCTTCTTGGCTTTGTCCTGCAGCCAGTTGCCGTGTGGCAGGTTGGCTCACAGGAGCCCTGGACTCTCATCATAGGGTAGTGTCCCCTGAGGAAGAGAGCACCAGGCCTGGCCCCGGGCATGGGCCTTATCCCTCCAGCAGACACTGGGGACCAGAGGAGAGAACGCTTCGGGATTGGGCTGTTTTGTGGTTACCTTTCGGGCCAGGAGGGAAGTTTGGGGATGTGGACAAGTGGATACTCACCACAAGAAAGGGAAACATTTGTCAGGCAGAATAAAACAGCAAGTAAGCAGGCCAGATCAAAAGCAGCAAAAAGCCACCCAAAGCAGCAGAGCTCCGTTTATTAAAACAGCTTGAACAAAGGTCGACGTCATGGAAAGCACACTGCTTCTGACCTCAGCCGTCTTTGGTGTTGGCGTTGTTCACAGCTTGGGTCTGATCTTTGTCTAGAAGACGTGGCACTGGCCTTACCATGTTAAAATCCTGATTCTTTTCCCACCTCCGTCTCAAGGGCAAGCAGGAGTCCCAGCATGCAGAGTCCAGGGCACTGCAGTCCTCGCGCGGGATCAGTGTGGAAGGCTGCATCCGGATGTACGAGCTGGTACACAGAATGCGGGGCAAAGTAAGTGACCCCGTGACGTGTGGCCGGCCTGGTCTGAGGGAGCCACGCCTCACTGCAGTTCCCCAGGGTGTGGGAACGTCAGCTGTGCTGATCATGGTGTCCCACCCACCAGGACTCAGTGGGGGCGGTAGCATACTGTAGAGGTCAAGCCAGGTATGGTGGCCCATAGCTGTAGTCCCAATGCCATGGGAAGCTGAGGCAGGAAGATTGCATGTTTGAACCCAGCCTGGGCAACTAATGACTTAGTGAAAGCCTGTCTTAAAACAAAAATTTAAAAAAAGACTGAGAATGTAGCTCAGTGTGAAGGCTCTGGCTTCAGTCCGCAGTACTGCCAGAGGAAAAATAAAGTAACCGGGCATGGTGGCTCACACCTGTAATCTCAGCCTCCCGAGTGCTGGGATTAAAGGCATGAGCCACCACGCCCGGCTTACAGTGAGCATTCTGAAGTCAAATTTTGTTTCATGTACAGCTATTATATTTTACATGTAACTTTGAGAAAATTACTTAGGCTTTCCTGGGTTCCATTTACTTCTCCAAAAACTAGAGATGGTCCAGGATTATCAAACAAGGTTACAGTATAAAGATGATACTTTAGCCAGGCGTGGTGGCAGATGCCCATAATCCCAGCACCTACGAGGCTGAGGCAGGAGGATCACCATGAGTCTGAGAAAAGGCCTGGGCTATATCATGAGTGGCTGCCATGAACTTGCAGCAGTCCTCCTGCCTTGGCCTCCCAAGTACTGGGACTACAGGCTT
Source organism: Cuniculus paca (assembly GCA_004365215.1). Lineage (NCBI taxonomy): Eukaryota > Metazoa > Chordata > Mammalia > Rodentia > Cuniculidae > Cuniculus > Cuniculus paca. The sequence continues at coordinate 22,951 of RJWT010001109.1, forward strand.
TTTTATTTTTTTTTCTTTTTTCTTTTTTCTTTTTTCTTTTTTCCTTTTTCTTTTGGAGGTGGGATCTCACTATATTGCCCAGGCTGGCTTGAAACTCCTCGGCTCAGTGGTTTTCCTTCCTCAGCTTCCCTATTATGAGCTTTTCCTTATTATCTACTTGTTCTTTTTTTCAGAGCATCACACTCACATTTCACGTCATACTAGAGTTCTTTTTCAGATTCACTTGTATTCTTTGAAATATTTTTCTTGAAGTTCATCATTTTCCATTTGTTCATCTTGATCTCCCTGTGCAGTGTAGAGATTCCACACATACCTAGATGGTTAGTACTGCCAGGCATGGTGTACACACCTGTAATCCTAGCACTTGGAAGGCTGAGGCAGGAGGATTGCTGCAAATTCGAGGCCAGCCTGGGCTGTACAGTGAGTTTCAATCCCACCCTGAACTACACAGCAAGACGCCATGTCAAAAACAAAAAATAAAGATGGTTATTTGTGAGTGGTCAGACCAGGGATTCAAGAGGAATAATTGGAATAGTATTACTATGCTTTGATTTCCTGAGAACCCCACTTCCCAGAGTACCTTTCCAGTAAACCAGCTCCTAGACTAGAGGACATGTGCCCCCCTTCCCTGCTTTCTCCCCCTCCTATCTTGTTCCTTCCTTATTTTCCTTTAAAGAACTCTCCATTTTTCTGTCTCTGTTTTTAGAGCTCCTTGTTTTTGGCTAGGAGTGTGCTTCACCGCTTGACTTGTCCCAAACCCTTGACTTGAAGCAGCTGCTGTTCCTTACTCTCCCACATCAGAGCCCTCGCCTCAGCCCAGAGGCCCCCACGTGGGGTACTGCGGTCATAGCCACTGAAGTTGGACTCATCACAGTGGTTTCCCTGTCTGGCATTTGAGGTTCGATGGCACCTGTGTCCTGGGCTTCCTTAGCATTGTCAGGTTTCAAAATCAAGGATCCTAATCTAGGTGTGGCAGTGTATGGCTGTCATCTCAGCACTCAGGGCTTAAGCAGGAGGATCAAGAGCTTAAGGCCAGCAGGGAATTGCAGGCTAGTGCAGACTACAGAATGTGGCCCTGTCTCAAAACTCAAAATGCAGCCGGGAATGGTGGCTCACACCTGTAATCCCAGCACTCAGGAGGCTGAGGCAGGAGGATCGTTGTGAGTTCAAGACCAGCCTGGGCAGTAAGTGAGCTCAAGGCCAGCCTGAATGGCATAGTGAGACCCTGTCTCAAAAAGACAAGGGCTGGGGGCTAGCTCAGTGGCCTAAGGGCCTGCCTGGCAAGCTCGAGGTCATGAGTTCAATCCCAGGTGCTGCAAAAAAATAAATAAATAAAATGCAAGCATCCTAAAGGAAATTGATAGAGTTGCATTTCCCTTTCAAACCTACCCTCAGAAGTCATGTACCAGCATATTATGTCCACATTCAGTTCGTCGCCACGATTGCAAAAGCTGGGCAACTTGAAGTGGGGAGGGATGGGTGACAAAAGAATATCCAGGCATGTCTTGGCTGATTGGTCTGTTGACTGGGGGCGGTGACCCAAGTTGGCTGTTTAATCGTGCGTATTCAGCTCATGCTTGCGGCCCTGCCCCTGGAGGCCACTACACATCACACCTGGCATTTCCAGTCTCAGGCTTTTTGCTCCCCCGCCCCTGAGCAGCAGTTGTGTGCACATGCGTGCGTGTGTGTCTGCATTCTGGGGTTGCTTAGCTCTGCTCTGTCATACCACTCCTCTACCCACTTCCTATCTTCTAAATGCTCCTAGCAGGCCTTGCCTGTGATACTCCTTCACACTCCGTTTCGTCTTTCTTACTTGCCAGCTCCTACTCTCATGAAGTCGGAGAGGAGAGGGGAGGGGAGGGGAGGAGAGGAGGGGAAGAGAGGAGAGATGTGGCTTGTGTTCAATTTGCCATCTCACACTGGCAGCTTGAAATAAGCTTCAAAGTAGAATAGCAATGGTGTACATATTTTGTTTTATTTTTATTTTTTTTGTGGCATCGGGGATCAAACTCACGACTTCACACTTGCCCGGCAGGCGCTTAGGTCACTGAGCTAAATCCCCAGCCCTTGTCTTTTTGAGACAGGGTCTCACTATGCAGTTCAGGCTGGCCTTCAGCTCACTTTGTAGCCCAGGCTGGTCTCGAACTCACAACGATTCTCCTATCTCAGCTTCCTGAGTGCTGGGATTGCCAGTGTGAGCCACCATGCCCGGCTCTTTTTTTACAGTGGTACTGAGTGGCCCCCAAAGCCTCCCATGTGCTGGGCGTGTGCTCCAGACCGAGCCTCGGTCAGACATGTCTCCACACATCCAGCAGCGTCTCACCCTCCTTGAACCCGCTGTGGAGTGTCCCACACTGTGGCTGCGTGAGATTGATTCTCTTGTCCCTGACTCTTCTCGTTGTTTAACTGCATTGCCATCAGCAGCAAGACTGCAGGGAGCATCTGTGTCTGTAGACCTCTGTGCATGTGTGTGTGTTTTCCTCAGAATATAAATTCCTGAAATGGAGCTAGTGCCAGAGGATAAATACACTGTAAATTTGGATAAATACCAAATTGCCCTTAAAATCATGAGCATGCTCCCGTGAAAGAAGTTCAAACACCTTTCGGTGTTTTCCTTAGGTATAAGGAAAGGGACTCTGCTCGATGGAGCTAGAGGAGGAGCTGGGAGTAGGGTAGCAATGAACACGGTGTGTTTACAGAGTTAAAACAGAATAAGTGTGCCAGGTGTGGTGGCGCATGCCTGTAATCCCAGGACTCGGAGACTGAGGCAGGAGGATTGCTGTGAGTTTGAGGCCAGCCCAGGCTACAAAGTGAGTTCAAGGCCAGCCTGAACTGCACGGCGAGACCCTGTCTCAAAAAAAAAAATAAAGAAGAAGAAGAAATAGAGTGAGAGTTTCTGTAGCTTGTTATGAAGCCCTTTCAAGTTTACATAGGAGAGAGCTGGGTGCAGCAGCACAAGTCTGTATTGCTAGCTGCTCCGGAGGCTGAGGCAAGGGGATGGCAACTTAAGAGTCGAGTGAATCAATGTAGAGAGACCTTTTGGGGGCTGAGTTATATTTCAGTATTCTTGGGTTCAGTCTCCAGTAACACACACATAAAGAATATACAGGACAGCCAAGTGTGGTGGCACACACCTGTAATCCCAGGACTCAGCAGGCTGAGGCAGGAGGACTATTGGAAGTTCGAGACCAGCCTGGGCTACAAAGTGAGTTCAAGGCCAGCCTGAACTGCATAGTGAGACCCCGTCTCAAAAAGAAAAAAAAGAATATGCAGGATGGAAGCTTAAGAATGTAAGGTTGGCTTGGCACAGTGATACTTGTAATACCCGCACTGTGAGGCCGAGGATCCCAAGCTCAAAGTAAACCTAGGCTACTTAGTGAGGCTGTCAAAATAAAACACACAAAAAATGGCTGGGATTGTAGCTCAGTGTGAAGATACTAGGTTTAGTCACCAGTGTGCAAAAATATAAAGGGGCTAGAAGCCAGGTGTGCTGGGGCACAGCTATAATCCCAGCACTCAGAGTCACCAAGACTCATAGAAGGACTCCTGTGAGTTGAAGGCCAGCCTGGGATACATAGCAAGGCTATCTCAAAAAACCAAAAAGAAAAAGGGTTGGGGATGGGGCAGGGGAATAATAGAGTGTACCTGTGTTTAGTCCCCAGTACTACAAAATAGAATTAGCATATGGTGTGTGATCCCACATTTCTAAGTACCTGTCCCTTCCTAGTGCATGGTACAGTGATCCCATATGGGGCAGACCATAAAGATGTCCCCATGAGAGAGCAGGCCCTAGTGGTCCCCAGGAGTGGACATATGAATCTGGGTCCTCGAGGTCTCTGAGAAGCTCAAGACTGAGGGGAGGGGAGGGTCGCCGAGGGTTGTTCTGGGGACGGTGCCAGGGCAGGGCTGCTGGCTTCCAGGAGGGCTTGCGTCAGTGGCAGGAGGAGCAGGAACAGAAGGTGCATGCCCTGTCAGAGATGGCCTCGGAACAGCTGAAGCGCTTTGACGAGCTGAAGATGCTGAAGCAGCACAAGGAATTCCAGGAGCTGCAGGAGGTGATGGAGAGGAGGTGAGCCCCAGGTGGTGCTGGGGAGGGAAAGCCCAAGTCCTCAGAGTTGGCAGGGCGGCTTCTAACTGGCAAGCAGCCCTGCAGTCCAGTGAGGAAGCCTGGGGGGGAACCCAGGCCTAGCAAGCACCCCTGCGTCTTCCTCTGCTGTTTCCATCAGCACCAGAGAAGTCCTGGGCCATCAGGAGAAGCTCAAGGCGGAGCATCACCACCGAGCCAAGGTCAGTGACTGGGGTGGGGTGCGGCTGCCCGAGGGGTCAGGTGTGCAGCCCTGCCTCTGTGACCAGCCTCGGGCGTCCAAATGCTGCTTGGAGCCAGTCAAGGCTGGAGCCCTGGTGACCCCAACTGGCCCTGTGCAGATTCTCAACCTGAAGCTGCGTGAGGCCGAGCAGCAGCGCCTGCGCAAGGAGGAGCAGGAGCGGCAGCGGAAGGAGGAGGGCCAGGGTCGCCTGCGGCACCTCTACGCCCTGCAGGAGGAGGTGCTGCAGCTCAACCAGCAGCTCGAAGCCTCTGCCTCCAGCGCCTCTGACCTGCACAGGGACCCACTGCAGCTCGACCTGGCGGCCTTCCGCACCCGTGGCAACCAGCTGTGCAGCCTCATCTCCAGCATCATCCGCACCACCTCGGAGGTGAGGGCCACCCAGGGACCCTTCTGTCTTTGGACTGGGGACCAGAAGCACAGTGCATTCTCTGATTGAAAAGCAGTGCTGGGGGTGGAGGGTGCAGCTCGGGAGAGTGGCCTAGAGCATGCCAGGCTATGGGTTCTACCCCTAAAGTAATGCCTGTCTCCTGGAGGAAGCAACAGACACGGCTGTCACCTCCTTGCCCAGAGGCAACCCATGGTAACACTTTCATATGTTTTTTTCCCCTGCATTGCTTATTTTATGTCTCAGGTTAAAAAATTTTGTTTCTAGCCAGGTGTGGTGGTGCCACCCATAATCCCAGCATTCAGGAGACTAAGGCAGGAGGATCACTGTGAGTTCAAGACCAGCCTGGGCTCTGTAGTGGGTTTAAGGCCAGCCTGAACTGCATAGCAAGACCCTGTCTCAAGGAAAAAAAAACTCTTTCTAGCCAGACATGGTGGTGTACGCCTATAATCCGAGCACTCAGGAGGCCTGAGACAGGAGGATGGCTACGAGTTTGAGGCCAGCCTGGGTTATGTAGCAACACCCTGTCTCAAAAAACCAAAAAGAAAAGATCTTTTTGTTTATAACTATGTTGTGTGAATGGTCAGTAAAATTAGTTTCCCTTTTCTTAAAAAAAAATCCTAAAGTTACCAGCTTACTGAAAGGTTGCGGTCATGTATTTCATTTTGCTTTTAATTGAAAATTTTTTTTCAAAGCTGAGTATTGTGGCGCATGCCTATAATCCCAGCACTGGAGAGGCTGAGGCAGGAGGATCATTGCAAATTCTAGACCAGCCTCAGCTACAAAGTGAGCTCAAGACCAGCCCGAACTGCATAGCGAGACTCTGTCTCAAAAAGACCAAAAAAAAATTTTTTTTTCAACTAGATTTAACTTTGTTTTATAATTACGTAAGACATATTTTCAAACTTTGAGCTCTACAACAGAATGTATACAGAGAAGTCTAGCTTCTTTTTCTTGCTCTCCTTTTGCCTCCATCTCCCCAGTGCTGGGATTACATATGTGTACCACCATGCCCAACTTTCTGCTCTGTTCTTGTCTTCCCTGCAAAGGGTGGTTTCTTTTAGCTTCTGGATATTGTGTCTATTTTTTATTTTATTTTATTTTATTTTATTTTATTTTATTTTATTTTATTTATTTATTTATTTATTTATTTATTTATTTATTTATTTATTTATTTTTTGGTACCGCGTACTGAACTCACAACCTCACACTTGCCAGGTAGATGCTTATGCCGCTGAGCTAAATCCCCGGCCATGCCTCTGTTATTCAAGTATGAAAGCAAGGCCCAGTGTGGTAGTAAAGTCTATAATCCAAGCATTTGGGAGGCCAAGGCAGGAAGATCACAAATTTGAGGCCATGCTGGGCTACATAGTGTGTCTGAACTATGCAAGAAGACCCTGTCCTCAAACACCAATAAATAAAATACTCCCAAGATGAAAGGTCACTTACTTTTCTGTGCCTTGCTGTTTTTGTACTAAGCAGTGTATCATGCACATCAGTGCTTAGCAGTATGTAGGTGCCAATCCTTTCTTTATATAGTTTTCATATAAGTCCATAGTTTTCTCTTGCCGATGGACATTAGATCGCCGTCCTGCCACTGTCATGAACTTTTTTTTTTTCCCTTCCTTGGGGATAGAACCTAAGGACATTCTACCACTGAGCTACAGTCCCAGCATTTTTTAATTTTTATTTTGTGACAGGGTCTTGCTAAATTTCCCAGACAGGACTCAAATTTGTGATGCTTCTGCTTCAGTCTTCCAGAGTGTTGATGTGTGCACCATCATGCTTGGCTGGCATTTTTAAATAATGTGACCAAGGCCAGGGGAGTTAGCTCAGTGGCGTAAGCACCTGCCTGGCAAGCACAAGGTTGCAAGTTGGATCCCCAGTGCCGCAAAAAAAAATAATAATAATAATGTGACCAAAATTCAAAATATTCCGGCGAAAGAAATTACTAATATAACAGGATATAATGTACCTAGAAATAAATGAACACAAGATAGATGTGGTTTACATAATGGAAATTGCCACAAGTTGTTTTGGATTTGCAGAATGAAATTTGAGGCTGTGCGTGGTGACGCACGCCTGTAATCCCAGTCCTTGGGAGGCTGAGGCAGGAGGATTGCCATGAGTTTGAGGCCAGCCTGGGCTACAAGTGAGTTCAAGGCCAGCCTGAACTGCATAGCAAGAGCCTATCTCAAAACGACCCAAAAAAGAGCCGGGGATCTAGCTCAGTGGCCTAAGCGCCTGCCTGGCAAATGCAAGGTCATGAGTTCAATCCCTGGTGCCGCAAAAAAAAAAAAAAAGACCACCAGTCAGTCAATAAATAAATGAAACTTGAATGACTGGATGAATATTTCTGAAACTTCCCTTAAGGAATGAAACATGCCCAAAAATATATTGGACCATCTCCAGATGATTAGTGGTGGAGGACTTGTGTTACCAATATAGAAACCCTTTATGGCAGCAAAGTGAAAGCAGTTTGTTCTTGGCCAAGGAGTAGACAGCAGGATTAGTGGAGCAGAAAACCAATCCCAGGAAGAGACACATTTTTTGTAGGTCATGAACACGTAGTTGCTCATTGCTTAATGATAGGGACACTGGCTGAGAAATTTGTTAGGTAGTTTCAAAGTTGTGCAAACATCACAGAGTGCACTCAGCAAACTTAGGGGTGTCATTAGCTGATAGAATCTTCATGGACCACTCTTGTCTATGCCGTCCGTCTTTGACAAAATTGTCATTATGTGATGCCTGACTGAGTATTACTTTTATGGGTGTGTGTGTGCAGGTACATAGTAATTGTTTATAGTGCTGGTGATCAGACCTAGGCTTTCCATGTGCTAGGCAAGTACTGTGCCATTTAGCTGTAGCCCAGCTAGTAGCACTTTACATCAGCGAGAAAAGGGCCGTGACCGCGTCTCTGTGACAGGTGGCACGAGAGTCACAACTGGGGGTATAGCTCAGTGGGTCAGCACTTGCTTCTCACGCTCAAGGCTCCCAGCTCCATCTCTAGAATTGCAAAAATAAAAGGAAAAAAGAGAAAAATCAGACCATGTATATGTATATGAATATGTGTGTACCATATGTATTTTGAAACCTAATTCTGGAGCTAGGGGTGGATTTCAGTGGTAGACTGCCTAGTATGCTCAAGGCCTGTGTTTGATTACCAGCACTACAAAGCCTAAAAATAAAATCAGTGAAGGAAAGATCAGTTATATAGAAAACTGATACGTAAAAATTGAATTTAGACCATGCTTTCATCTTATCTCATATTTCTTGGATATTTTAATTTAAAACTAGAAGGTATAGCCGGGCGTGGTGGCTCACGCCTGTAATCCCAGCACTCAGGAGGGTGAGACTGGAGGATTGTTGTGAGTTCGAGACCGGCCTGGGGTACAAAGTAAGCTCAAGGCCAGGCTGAACAGCATATCGAGACCCTGTTTCAAAAAGACAAGGGCCAGGGATTTGGCTCAGTGGCCTAAGTGCTTGCCTGGCAAGCGCAAGGTCATGAGTTCAGTCCCTGCTACCGCAAAAAAATAAAAATGAAAAATAAAACTAGAAGGTATAGCCAGGCATAGTAGCACACGCCTGTAATTCCAGCACTCGGGAGGCTGAGGCAGGAGGATCGTAGTGAGTTCAAGACCAGTCTGGGCTACAAAGTGAGCTCAACACCAGCCTCAACTGCATAGTGAGACCCTGTCTCGAAAAGACAAAAAACAAAAACAACAAAAAAACTAGAAGGTACAGAGGCTCCTTCTAAGCATAGCAATAAAAACAAATCATAAAGGGAAAGTTGATTTGCAAACATGAAACATAGAGAATATTACAAATTAGGAAACATTTGTAACACACACAGTAGAACAAAATTTAATGTCCCTAATACAAACTTTTAGGAGACTCTGGCCAGTGGTGCTGAGCACGTAGGCGCTCCAGCGGAGATACCTGGGGTGCAGCAGTAGATCTTCCAGCAGAAGGAAAGCCGTGTGTATGAGCATGTCAGGTGCAGGTGTGCTCCTGGCCAGAAATACCTCACCTCATGTGGGGTGAGGTTGAGCCCCCAAGGGCTCCTAGAGACTGAGTGCATGCCGTGTCCCTCACTCTGCAGAGTGGTTATCCCACAGTGGAGAACCAGGCTGAGGCTGAGCGGGCGCTGCAGGAGATGCGAGACCTGTACACCAGCCTGGGCCAGGAGATCAGCAGAGCCTGCAGGGACAAGAGGCAGGCAGAGGAGGAGGCCCGGGCCAAGCTCCAGGAGTCACAGATGCAGCAGGGGCTGGGGGCCGCGCCTCAGGTACCAGGCCCCAGTCAGAGCCCGGGCAGGACACAGAGTGAAGGTGGGTGTGGTGTGGACACAGTCCTCCATTCTAGTGGGTGTATTATTCCAGTATTGCTGGTGCTGAGAGTTTGGAGTAAATAGGTACAGATATGTGTGATACCCATGTAATACATATGAGCAACAGTGGCGCATAGTGTTTGCAGGCGGGCTCTGGAGCCTGAGCAAAGAGGCCTGTTTCTGCTGCTGAGCCCTGTCCCTGGCGAGGCAGTTAACCTTTCCATACCAGTCCCTTCATCTATGAGGTGGAGCTAACGCCAGTACCTGTTTCACAATGTTACTGTGATCACGAAAGCAGCGTCCACATGAGAGGAGATGAGTGCCACCCCAGCCCCGTAACAGGCTCTGAACCTGCTGCTGTTGACGTCTGTCCTCTGCTGCCCAGGCCTCCAGGTGAAGGTGCAGCAGAGTACAATGCAGTGGTACCAGCAGCTGCAGGATGCTGCTGCCCAGTGCGTGTCAGCTTTCGAAGGCCTGACCAGCAGCAAAGACACACAGGTAAGGAGCACTGGGTGGCAGAATGGCAGCCCTCGGTTGTCACGAGAATTCCCAAATCCTAAGGGCATCGGCTCAGCCCTTGAGAACACTGTGCCTTCTCACCATTCACCTCTGACAGACCAAGAAGATCAAGATGGACCTGCAGAAGGCCGCCACCATCCCCGTGAGCCAGATCTCCACCATCGCAGGTGGGCCGGGAGGTCGGGAATGCGCCCCTCCCTTCGGGTCTCAGCGTTGCAGGCTCTGTGCTGAGCCGCAGCCAGGCATCCCGTGCAGCACTGTTGAGGGCTGGGCGCAGCACAGTGTCTTGGGCCCTTGCCTTGCGTGCACGGCCCCAGCTTCCATCCCCAGCACTGCAAAGAAAGAAAGAAAAGTATGTTTGAACAAATGCTGGGTGTTGCCTCAGGTGTGTGTGAACTGTGCAGAGCCTGTTTTTCTCCCCATTTTCTTCTTCAGTGCATGGGGGATAAAGTAATCACTATGTCTTTGTGGCTTTTTTTTTCCAGTACTCGGGCCTTCACATAGATCTGCATCTGTTTTATTTTGAGAAAGGGTCTCACTAAGTCACTAAGCTGCCCAAGCTGGGCTCAAATTTATGACCCTCCTGCCTCAGCCTCCCAGAGTACCGGGATTGCAGGCATGGGCCGTCATATGTGCCCACTGACTGATTTCTAATAAGCTATATAGTAATAAATTTATGTATGTATATGTGTATTTATTTGGGTTTTTTGAGACAGGGTCTTGGTACCTAGTTCAGGCTGGCCTTGAACTCACTATGTAGTCCATGCCAGCTTCAAGCTAGCAACGATCCTCCTGTCCCAGCCTCCCAAGTGCTTGGATTACAGGTGTGTGCTACCATGTTTGGCAGTAAAAAAAAAAAAAAAAAAATTTATGTAGGACAACTCTTAAATATACTCTTTTTTTTCTCTTGCATTTGCCAGGCAGGCACTTATGCTGCTGAGCTATATTCCCGGCACAACTCTATTTTTTTTTTTCTCTCTCTGTCTTTTTGAGACAGAGTCTTGCTATGCAGTCAGGCTGGCCTTGAATTCACTTTGTAACCCAGTCTGGTCTCAAACTCACAAAGATCCTCCTGCCTCAGCCTCCCAAGTGCTAGGATTACAGGCATACGCCTCCACGCCCGGCTCCCAGCACAACTCCTTTTTTTGTTTTTCTTGGTGGTACCAGGGATCGAACTCAACAACCTCGCACTTGCCAGGCAGGTGCTTAGGCCACTGAGCTAAATCCCCAGCCCTTGTCTTTTTGAGACAGGGTCTCACTATGCCTTTCAGGCTGGCCTTGAGCTCACTTTGTAGCCCAGGCTGGTCTCGACCTCACAATGATCCTCCAGTCTCAGCCTCCCGAGTGCTGGCACACAATTCTTAAATATAAAATTGACAGTTACTGCTACAAACATCATAAAGGGAAGCTAGAGTAAGTCTTTGCTTTTATTGTAAACATTCATTTTTTTTTTCAAACCCCATGCTTGCTAGCTTTTTTTTTCTGAGACTGCTCTCTGTGTAGGCTAGGCTGGCCTCAGCCTCCAAGCGCTGGGATTACAGATTGTGGCCCCGTGTCCGATGCACATTGATAATTTTGGACTGGCTGCACTGATGCTCTCCAGAGACTGAGATGCAGAGAGACAGAAGCAGAGGAGAGACCCTCCCTAGCAATGTTTTTACACAGCTCTAACAAGGCTTCCTCCCAAGTACTGACTGCCACCACGGGCCACGGAAGCAGGCACAGTTGGGAGCTGCTCTCACCACGGCCTAGCACCTCATTAACTTGTCGCTTGAGAGGCGCAGGAAGTTGCAGTTCGTGTCCCTGAGAGGCCATAGGACAAAGCTACAGGTCACCTTGTTTGAAATTCTTCCTGGAACAGGGCAAAGTGTAAATACGTAAGCATACGGCTTGGTTCTGATGGCAGCAAGGAGGAGAGGCGTCTGCACAGCCACACCGTGTCTCCACCACTGGCCCTGCTTTCTCCTGTCCTTTCCCCTTGGTCAGCGTGGACACAAGGCACAGGGTGGCTGGAACGCCTGCCACCCTCATGGCTCTGCTCGCCCCAGTTTACCCTCCCTCCCTACCCTGTTCCTTCTCCCAAGGACTCCTGGTCACTCCCGGCCTTTCTCTCCTCTTGATCCAGTCCCTCCTTGCCAATCTACATTCCCCTCAGCCTTGAAACATGCAGGCATCGCTTGCATCCTCGTGGATCACCTCCTGTTTTCTGATCTTCCTCACCTTTCCATTTGTTGCCGTCAACCTCTCCTTTCTGTGTAAGACGCCCGCTGCCTGGTGTAGGCGTGGTGGTATTGGTGCCTGTATACCTGTAGTCCCAGCACTCTGGGAGGCTGAGCCAGGTAGATCACAAGTTCGAGCCAAGCCTGGGTAATTTAATGACCTAGGAAGACCCTCTCTCAAAAAAAAAATTTTTAGCCAGGTGTGGTGGCTCACGTCTGTAATCCCAGCACTGGGGAGGCTGAGACAGGCAGATCGTTGTGAGTTCGAGACCAGCCTGGGCTACAAAGTGAGCTCAAGGCCAACCTGAACGGCATAGTGAGACCCTGTCTCAAAAAGATAAGGGCCGGGGATCTAGCTCAGTGGCCTAAATGCCTGCCTGGCAAGCACAAGGTCGTGAGTTCAATCCCCGGTGCCACAAAAAAAAAAATTTGAGACCAGCCTGGGGTACAAAGTGAGCTCAAAGCCAGCCTGAACAGCCTAGTGAGACCGTCCCAGAAAGACAAGGACTGGGGTTCTAGCTCGGTGGCCTAAGCACCTGCCTGGCAAGCACGAGGTTGTGAGTTTGATCTCTGGTGCTGCAAAAAAAATTTTTGAAGGCTGGGGAAAAGTCCCTGGGTTCAGTCACCAGCGTCACAAGAACAACCAGCCTTCATTCCTTTGGCTCCCGGAGCAGCAGCATTTCCAGACTGTGCCCCCACCATTTGTGTGTCTGCCCCCCTCCCCATGGGTCCGCACTTGCACACCCCTGCCTTAGTTGCACATGTTTCCCAGGAAGCTGCTCTCATCCCTCTGTTCTTTTCTCCCTACATGCGTCATACTTTGCCTGGGTCCTAGTGACTCCCATCTCTGGGTCACCTGTCTTCTGATGGGGGTTCTCTAGCTCAGCCTCCTGAGGGACAGCTCTGCCCCGCTGTCTCAGGGACCTGCAGTGAAGTATATGCAGATCTGAACCTGACATCTTTCCTCATTTTCTTCCTGTTTCCTTGAAGTAATCAGTAGTCCATTATCCGCCCCCATCACCTTAGCTGGACAATAGGCGTCAGCTGCACAGCTGCTTCCCATTTGGTTCCCCCATCCAATTAGTCTAGTCCTGCTGGGGCTTGTGTTTGTTCATGTTATGTATTCCTAGGCTCTGCCCATGTGTCGCCATCCTTGCCACAAGCCTGTTGAGAGTCCCTTGGCCAGCCAGACACAGGTCCTGCTCTGGAATTAGCCCTCGGGAGTTGCCGAGTGAGAGAGAGAAAAGGATCTTGTTTTTTGTCTCTTAAAGGCTGAGCCGGGCATGGTGGTGCAGGCCTGTAGTCCTGCCACTGGGAGGCTGGTGGGGAGGATCACATGGTCAAGGCCAGCCTGGGCAGCATAGTAAAGGAGGGCGGCTGGGGATGTAGCTCAAGGGGAGAGCACCTGTGGTTTAGATTCTAGTACCGGAAGAGAAGCGGGGAAGGCGGGGAAGACAGAAGTGGGAGAGAGGGATAGAGAAAAGCCAAGGGCAGTTGGATTCAGAGACAACTTTATTTTTTAAGTTTTGGGGTGCTAGGGATTAAACTCACAACAATCCTCCTGCCTCAGTCTCCTGAGTGGTGGCATTACAGGTGTGAGCCACCATGCCTGGCTCTGGGACACTATTTGACACCTTCTCTTCCTTTTTTTTTTTTTTTTGGCTTTTTTGAAACAGTCTCTCACTATGCAGTTCAGGCTGGCCTTGAGCTCACTTTGGTCTCAAACTCTGGACAATCCTCCTGCCTCAGCCTCCCAAGTGCTGGGATCACAGGCATGTGCAACCATGTCCGGCCAACACCTTCTCTTCTTATGTGTTGGTTTCAGAATTATTTCATTCCCAAATCAGGGGAGGACCAGAACCATGACTTGTGCACTTCCGCACCCCCCACAGTGTGGAGTTGACTGTTACGCGTTCCTCTGTGCCTGGGTTTTGGCTTCAGGGTTTATGAACTGCTGTACAGCTGCTGGGCTTGGTCTGAGATGCTATTAGGAGTACTCGAGGAGGAAGAGATTGACGTGCACTTGGATCTTTTCGTTGTCTCTGTCTCTCCCCCTCCTTCCTTCCCTCTCTCCTTCTCCCAGGCTCGAAGCTGAAGGAGATCTTTGACAAGATCCACAGCCTGCTGTCTGGAAAGCCCGTCCAGTCAGGTGGGCACTGTGTGTCCATCACACAGAACCCGCAGGGGCTGGACTTCGTGCAGTACAAGCTGGCCGAGAAATTCGTGGTAAGGAAACGTGTTGCCAGCAGGGTGGGCGGAAGTAGCTGGTGCGCAGTGTTAAGCCTTCCCAGTGTTGATGTAAAGGTGAACCCATCTCTGTTCCCAGAAACAAGGCGAGGAGGAGGTGGCCTCCCACCATGAAGCAGCTTTCCCCATCGCAGTCGTGGCCTCTGGCATCTGGGAGCTGCACCCCAGAGTCGGGGACCTCATCCTTGCCCACCTGCACAAAAAGTGTCCTTACTCTGTTCCTTTCTACCCAGCGTTCAGGGAGGGCATGGCCTTGGAAGACTACCAGCGGTGAGGTGGTTTTTCTCCTCGTTCTCCCCAGGGTGACCAGCGCAATATAAATAGAAGAGGGATTTGTTTCCCTCCTTTGCAAGCTCCACTGCTTTACCTGGAATATTTGATCAAAAAGTACAGTGTGTTTCATGCAAGTGGACAGCTTTGACATTTGTGGATTTAGGCACCAATAATCCATTTCCTTTACTTGGAAGAATGTTGAATCTAGAATCCAGGGATCTTGGAATTGATCCCTGCTTTTCATTTAATAGCTTTGCAAGTTGGGTAGGTAATCTAAGCTCTTCAAGCATCAGTTTCCTTATTTGTAAATGGAGTAATGATATCTGTTACCTCCTGAGTTTACCTGTGAGTTTACCTTGCAGGGCTTCTATGAAGTAAGTTGATAATGGACATGAGTGCTTTGTAAGCAAAGCACTCTACACATGGAATAATACATAACACAATGTGAAATGTAATAACATTGGTAGACTGAGCTATTTTTTGATCTCTGATTTGTCACCCTTATTTTGGCCTCATCTTAGTGATTATTTTTTTCTATACAGAATGCTGGGCTACCAAGTAAAGGAATCAAAGGTGGAGCAGCAGGACAACTTTCTGAAACGCATGTCTGGGATGATCCGTCTCTATGCTGCCATCATCCAGCTCCGGTGGCCATATGGGAACCAACAAGCTGTAGGTTCAAAAGGCTTACTATGAATACCGAGGGGTTGCACTGAGAACACGTTAGTGTGTCCTGCCTTTGATGTTAGTCAGCTTTCTGTTACTGTAACAAAATACCTGAGGTAAGCAGCTTCCAAGGACAAAAGTTTATTTGGGCTCATGGTTTCAGCAATCTCTGTCCATGGCCACTTGCCGTCATCACTTTGAGGTCTGTAGTGAGACAGCACCTTGGGGCAGGTGTGTAGATGGAATAAAGCAGCTTATCTCAGGGAAGTTGGGAAACAAAAGGTAGAGATGTCCTGGCGTGGTAGCACACACCTATAACCCCAGCACTCTGGGAGGGTGGAGCAGGAGGATTGCAAGTTTGATCTCAGCCTGGGCACCTTAGTGACCTAGCTATATCCTGTCTCAACAGAATAGAAAGGACTGAGGATTGAACTCCACGTGAAGGCCCTGAGTTCAGTCCTCAGTGCCATAAAAGAGAGGGGAGGCCGAGGTGAGGTTCCAGCAATCCCCGTAGAGGCACAGCCCTGCCACCCGACTTCATCCAGCGGACCACGCCTTTAAGGGTTCTGCCATCTCTCAGTAGTGCCCAGGCGGGCTGCCAAGCCTTTCACCTAGAAACCACGACATCCTTCCTTCAGACGCACCGGGAAGTGCGCCATAGCTTTGTCCGGATCTTTTAGAGAAGTAGATGCTGATTGTTAGGAGCTTTTTTGGATCAACAGAGCCATTTGTTCTATGGCTGACTCACCGGGAGCCTCAAAGAACTGGTTTTATAACAGAGTCTACCAGAGGAAAGGCTGTTACTTGTCAATAATAGGCTCAGAAGGGTTTTATTACGTACTTATTTTTGGCAATGCTAGGGATGGGACCCAGGGCCTTACATGTGCTAAACAAGTGCTCCGCCTCTGAGGTTCCTCCCAGCCTCAAGTCCCACCCTCTTCTCCCCTCCCTTCCTGCATCCTTTCTTCCTTCCTTCCAGGACTCAGGACCTCCTGCTCTGCTATATTCACGGCCATTTGTTTGCTTTTTGAGGCAGGGGTCTCCGCCCAGGCCACCTTCACATTCGCTCTCCTTCTTCCAGGTAGCTGGGGTTACAGGTGTGTGTCACTGTACCCAGCCCAAGAATTTTTTAATATAGGAATGACCAAGAAATTATCACTTAGATCTGGTTGTGACCTTGGAAGCCATCTAGGTCCCCTGCCTTACCTCACAGATTGGCAGCTGGAGACTCAGAAAGTTAGAGGGACAGAGCATGACTGGGATTCAGCACAGGTCTTTCTGCAGGAACACAGGTTAGAGAGGTGGGGAGGCGAGGGACCTAGAGACCTAAAGAAAAAGTAGAAGTTGATTGAATTCAAGAAATTTTTAGTGTGCATGTGCTGTATTCCAGCTGTGTGCTAAAGTTACCAAGAATAATATGTCAGAGCCAGGCGTGGTGTCGCATACCCATAATCCCAGCCACTTGGGAAGCTGAGGCAGGAGTTGCCTGGGCAACTCAAGGAGAAGCCATCTGAAGATAATTAAAAGAAGAACTGGGGACGTAGCTCACTGGTAGACTGTGTGCCCAGCCTGCCCCTTCGTTCAAGCCCCAGTACAAAAACAGAAGTCACACATTGGTTGGTATATCCAAGGACGCGCGGCACAGGAAGGGGCTTAGCTGGGTCACTTCTGCCCTGTGGCCGTGCTTGGGCTGTATGGTCATGGGGCCCATTTCTGATGGGAGTTTAGATCTCTGCTAAAATGAAGTCGAGTCACCCCAGGCTTCTCTTCCCCCAGACTCACCCTCATGGCCTGAGTCATGGCTGGCGCTGGTTGGCGCAGGTCGTGAACATGGAGCCTCTGTCTGATGTGACCGCCACCATCCTTTTTGACTTCTTGGAGGTATGTACTTCAGTCCTCATACAAGAGAGAGCCAGCGTGGAGGTGACCTCAGGACCCTGAGTGACATGAATGGGGAAATAGTATAGAAGTGGAGCCCAGCCAGGCCTAGTGGTGCGTACCGGTAATCCTAGCACACACAAGGCTGAGGCAGGAGAATTGCTGTCAATTCAAGGCCAGCCTGGCCTATGTAATGAGATCACGTCTCAGAAAAGAAATGGAACCTGTTGGTAAACAGCATTGGGCCAGTGTCACAGGTTTTTCTGAGCTATGAGAGAAACCTGGCTTTCACTTTTTCTAACCACTGTACTGGCCTTCTTCAGGTAGATGCTTTTTTTATTATAAAGAAAATGTGTACATCCTAGCAGAAGTAGAAGAATGGTCACTTTAGGGATGTTGAACCAAGGCTCATGTGTGCCTTGGTATCTCCCAGACCTCAAGTCCCACCACCCAGACCACTGTCTGTGGGCCATGTGCTCTTTCCTGCCCTCAGAATCTTTTTTTTTTTGTCTTTCTGAGACAGGGTCTCGCTATGCAGTTCAGGCTGGCCTTGGGCTCACTTTGTAGTCCAGGCTGGTCTCGAACTCGCAAGGATCCTCCTCCCTCAACTTCCTGAGTGCTAGGATTGCAGGAGAGTGCCACCACTCCTGGCTTCTCTGTCTGTATCTTGCCCCAGCCTCACTGTGGAGGCCAACTCTCTTTGTTTTCCCGTGCACAGTAAGGGAAGTGGCCATCCTGGGTTGTCCTGCTCTCCTGAGTCCTCGTTCCCAGGAGGGCTAGCTTGTGTCAGGTGTGTGTCCCACCGAGAAGGCTCTGGATGCTTCTGGCTGCAGCTAAGGGAACTCCTGGTGGGTGAGGCAAGAGTTTCTACAGAGAGATGCCCTCCCTAGGGTAGGAGTAGGTACACACCAGGACCAGCCTGGCACCATTCAGCTAAGGATACCAGCAATTCTGTCGCTTCCTGGCTCCCGAAGTTACGCTGCAGGAGCAGGAGCTGAGTCTCTGAGAACACAGGTGCATGTTCAATTCTTTTCTTCCTAAGGCTGGAGGCACTAGACCATTCAAAAGGCTTCTATTCAGTCCTGACAGCCTGGTTAAGTGAAGGTACTGCTCTACAAAGAGAAGTGCATTCTAGAGGATTTCTCCTAGTGTAGAAGAAAGTCAGGTTTTTTCATTCATTTCCTTGTTAGCTAGTTCAGTTGCACTGTAAAAGCCAAAGGGCTGAGCGTGCTCAGTAAAGGTGTCCCGCGTCTGCTCACAGTGCCTGTCTGTCCCTCCAGGTATGTGGCCATGCCCTCGTGAAGCAGTACCAGGTCCAGTTCTGGAAGATGGTACTTCTCATCAAAGAGGAGTACTTGCTCAGGTAGCAGACTGTGTAGCGGGCATGAGGGTTTGGTCAAACTCATGAACCTGGTGTCAGATCCCCTTGAGTGCTGTTTATTCCCTGCAAACTTTGACTCACATTTAAAAATGTTTAAGGCCAGGGATAGAGTGCTCATCTAGCATGTGCAAGGCCCTGAGTTCAAGCCAAAACAAGAAAAGCCTGTGTTGAGGATGAGATCTTCCTATTCCTGTCCGATCCTTCTATTTGACTTGAACAAGTGGTTTTCAACTCTAATGAAAATCACTCTTAAATCTTGTTGGCTAGACCAAGCACAAAGCAGAAGCTCCTAGATTAGGTAACTGGCATTTTTAAAATACACATTTCCAAGCTCTCCCAGATGATCTGGAATGGCAATTACATGTTACAGAGGCAAGTGCCCTCGTTTAGTCAGTAGAAGTGTCTGATCTACTTTGCTGGGGCAAAATACTTGACACCCAAAGCTGAAGGAGGTAAGGTTGATTTAACTTACAGTTTGTAGAGGTTTCAGTCCATCGTCAGCTACTCCTAGGCAGGGGGTGGGCAGATGGCATCACAGAGGAGCAAGAGTTCATGTTGGGCAAAAGGTAGCAAAGCCAGCAAGGTGCAAGACAAGCCTCTTTCTGTCCTTTGTATTGTATCCAGTCTGCAGGATTAGGACGGTGCCAAACTGATCAGTGGGCTGATCCAGCAATCACCCATGCCTAGTCCTAGTGTTGCCCTATGAATCAGTCACATACTCTAGATTCAGCCACCTCTGAAAAGCCCCAGCTCTGACTGCATGGCTTTGGGGGGGACATCTAGACACAGCCATAACATCTGCCAGTTTGCATTAGTGGTGTGGACCCCAGTCTCAGTACGCCTCTTCCTCTCAGCTCAGGTGGGGAAGGCTGTGGCAACGTCCATTCCCCCTGATCACAAAGACCCCAGAAGGGAACAGTACTCTCTTCTCCTTTGTCCCTTGTTTGGGGCCACGTGGAAGAGTAGAGCATCCATAGCCTAGAAGACAGTGCCCAAGTCACTGGATCTGCCCTTCGCCCGAGAGCAACAGGCCCTGACCTCTCTGGAAGAGGTGGGCCCACGGTGGGATTCATGAGTCTTCGTTCTCCCCCCGTAGAATCGAAGCTGTTACGAGCTCAGGACAGATGGGCTCCTTCATACGCCTCAAGCAGTTCCTGGAGGTAAGCCGCCCTCGGTCCACCCCGTCCTGGCTCTTGGCCTGGACTGCGGCATCTGCTGAAAAATCCCGGGCGCCATACACTGCTTGCAGTCTCTTCCTGAGTTTCCCAAACCCTGCTCTTGGTTTCTGATTTCCCCTTTGGGCTAAGGGCTGGTGTTTTATCTTCTCATGTATCATTTTCCATAGTCCTATGACACAGCTGTCCTTAAAGATGAGTCAAATACAGGAGGCTCATTGCGAGTTCGAGACCAGCCTGGGCTACAAAGTGAGCTCAAGGCCAGCCTGCATGGCATAGTGAGACCCTGTCCAAAAAAGATAAGGGCTGGGGATTTAGCTCAGTGGCCTAAGTGCCTGCCTAGCAAGTGCGAGGTTGTGAGTTCAGTCCCTAGTGCCGCCAAAAAAAAAAAAAAAAAGAGTAAAATATAATTAGTGACTCTTGTCTCACCAGTCCATTTTTTTGTGTCGTGGCTAAGGTTCTTTTTGTTGTTGTTTTTGTTTCGTTTTGGCGGCACCAGGGATCAAACTTGCGACCTCACGCTTGCCCTTGTCTTTTGTGTGTGTGTGTGTTTTGCGGCACCGGGGATTGAACTCATGACCTCACACTTGCCAGGCAGGCACTTAGGCCACTGAGCTAAATCCCCGGCCCTTGTCTTTTTGAGACAGAGTCTTGCTGTGCAGTTCAGGCTGGCCTTGAGCTCACTTTGTAACCCAGGCTGGTCTTGAACTCGCAATGATCCTCCTATCTCAGCCTCCCGAGTGCTGGGATTACAGGTGTGCACCACCACGCCCAGCTGTTGGCCAAGGTTCTTTTCTAAGTCTTGGACCCAGGATCCTGGTAAGTGTGGTTATTTTCCTCATGAGAATAGTCTGCACCACACTGAGCTATCTTCTCTTTGTGAGGTTTTTTGTAGTTGTTTGTTTTGTTTGTGTGAGTCAGGGTCTTGCTGATTGTCCAAGCTGGACCCAGACTTAGTCTTCCTGCCTCAGTCTCTGAGGGTGCCGGGGATTACAAGTGCTGGCTGCTGCACTCAGCTACCAAGAAATTTAGTTTCTTGTTTTTGGTGATACTGGCAATTGATGGTACTATGCCTGGCTTACTAAGAAACTTTGAGGGGTTCGTTTTTAATTCCACAGTAAGCCTGCCAAGGTAGCCAGCTCCCCCAACCTTCAGCATGGTGTGATAACTGCGACAGGCATTTTCTCTAGTCTAGAACCATCATCGTCTCGCTTCTGGGCTTTTTTCTTTTTTTGCCCACTGCTCTGCAGGACTTAACCTTGTGGCCCCTCAGTGCTCTCTCAGCCCTGAGTTGGAAGCACTGTGATGAGAAACTCATTCTGGTTTCGTTTTCCATCTTTCCCTGCCCAGAAATGTTTGCAGCACAAGGAGATTCCTGTCCCCAAGGGCTTTCTGACTTCTTCCTTCTGGCGTTCCTGATGTCCTTGCGTCACCTGCTGTCACCATTGTGTTGCAGAGAAGCAATAATAAAGTGACCGAAGGCAACTGTATTTCGAAGATGTCGGATTTAGAAATTCGTCAGTGTGTGTTTTATATATTTGTCCCATGTGACTAGGTGAGATTTTCACAGGTGCAGTCCCTTAATAGATAGGGGTAGCTCCTTAAGGCGTCCACATGACAGTGAATGAAATTGCCTTTCTTAATTTACAAAAATCGTGAGCAGAAGCCTTCACCACTGGTCTCTTCCTTGGCTTCTCTTGCCGTTTCTCTGTGAGCCGGACTGAGCCACCTCCAGCCGGCCCCTGTTCCCATGGAATCCCCTTTAAAGTGTTGACATGCAAGCCTGGGTGGCGGTGGGTTGGCCTCTCAGGTGAGGACGGATCGCAGAGGCAGAGCAAATGTGTGCCGTGGGCAGGGCCTGAGTCCCAGAGTGCACCTGGGGGAGCTGAGTGTCCAGGATGAGGACAAGAAGCACATCACGTTGGACAACATAGGACTTTCTGTCCCCTTAATTTGGAATCTGCTTCCTGCAATGCTAGGGATGCACACAACAGGGTAGGTACCTTTTATGATGTGTTTTTAGTTTGTATTGTGATGTACTGTAGTCCAGTGCAGTGGCGCACACCTGTGACCCCAGCACTCAGAAGGCTGATGCAGGAGGATCACCACAAGTTGTAGACTGGTCTGGGCTACAGAGTGAGTTTAACTCCACCGTGAGACACTGTCTCAAAAAAAAAATCAGGAAAAGATGGGCTGAGATAGGGCTTGTGACACACTCGAGCTGAGTGTGCCCACAGGTGCGGCGATCAGGGTTGAATGGTGTTTGGGAGGAGTTCGGTGCTTTTTTGACGTGTTCTGAGGAATGAACAGACTAGTTTGCCTCCCTAAAGCCACTGCAGACGTCCTGAGAGCGGCTGTGCACGTCAGAGTCAGGCTCGGTGTGCGGAAAGACTCACACTCACACTGCAGGGCCAGCAACAGGCTCTGCTGCGGACACTGGACACACTGCATCGCGGTGTCACAGGTTCTCTGGGGTGGGTCTGTGAACTGTTGGCTGTGGTGCCAAAATAAGTAATAAAGTTTGATTTTAAACAAAACCCCTTGTTGATGTCCAGTTTGTTCAGTAGGATCCACTTCCTCCTGCTTCAATTGTGTAGTCACTAGGGGCCTAGTGGGTAGTTCACAAGTCCAGGTACAGAACTTCACCTTGAGGAAATTGCTTTTCTTTTCTTTTCTTTTTTTTTTTTTGCTGCACCAGGGATTGAACTCACGACCTTGTGCTTACCAGGCAGGCGCTTAGACCGCTGAGCTAGATCCCCAGCCCTGGTGTTTTTGAGACAGGGTCTCAGTATGCCGTTCAGGCTGGCCTTGAGCTCACTTTGTAGCCCAGGCTGGTCTTGAACTCACAATGATCCGCCTGTCTCAGCCTCCCGAGTGCTGGGAGCCACCACACCCGGCTTACACAGGTCTATTTTTTTTTTTTTTGGCAGCACCAGGGATTGAACTCACGACCTTTGCACTTGCCAGGCAGGTGCTTAAGCCACTGAGCTAAATCCGCAGCCAATTGCTTTTCTTTTTTGGCGTTAGGCACCAGTAGCTGACTCTGGGTGTTTGTTTTAGAGACAGCATCTTGGTTTGTAGTTCAGGCTGGCTTTGAATTTACTAAGTAGCCCAAGCTGGCTTTGAATTTAGAGATCCTTTTGCCTCAGCCTCCCAAGTGCTGGGATTACAGGTATGAGCTGTCACCCCCACCATCTGACTCATTAATCTGGCAAGAGATGTGAGGGGCTAAGGATGTAGCTCAGTATTACAGCACCTGCCTGGCATGTGCGAGGCCGAGTTCCATCCCCAGCACCCCTCCCACCCCCCCAAAAAAAAGAGCTGTGAAGGCATTGACTTGTTAGTGTAGACACACAGGGAACACAAAGAAGGGGTCAGGACACCTGGACTTCACTGACCTTGAGCCTTGGGGAGGTCAGGCAAACTCTGAACCTCAGTATTCCCACATGCAAACAGGAATTGCTGGGTGTGGTGGCACATGCCTACATTCCTTGCATTTGTGAGACTGAGGCAGGAGGATTGCCTTTAGTTCAAGGTCAACCTGAACTACAAAGTGGACTCTGTCTCAATAAATGAATGAGACTTGTCACAGAAGCTTTCAAATTATGCTTGGTAGCAGCTCCTTGGATCTAAACTCCTGGCCAATAGATTCTGCACTCCAACCTCAGCCTGTGGGGCTGTGGGGCAGAGTCTGTGATGGATGCAAGGCTCCCTCCTCCCCGTTAGCACTCAACTTCCGGTCTTTCCTGAGTCCTGGAAACGCATCGCTGTCCGAGTGCCTCACAGGAAGCAGCTGGAAAGCGCTGACTGCAGGATAGTGGGGGAGGTGTGCTGGAAGGGTGGAGCTACGCCCAGAGCAGAGAGGGTTCTGCAGGGCTTCTAGAAGCATCCCTTCAAGACACCGCTGCCCTCTGCTGGAAAACTCGCCTGTTAATCACTGAAAACCCGAGGTAATGGCTGATGAGCAGGGCCCACCAGAGCTGTACAGCCCATGTTTCTCACAGCTGTTAAGTGGGGCCTCACTGGGACCCTGGGGTCCTCTGGCACAGCTTTGCTCTGTGTGCTCTCAGTGTATGGGGTTTCACG
>RJWT010001110.1:0-52079 GCA_004365215.1 Cuniculus paca
AGCATATTTTATAAATGTGTTCCAGATATCAAGCTCAGTTTTTCTAAATATTACTTTGTTTTCTGTTTACTTTTTTTTATCACCTATTGAGTTGTTGGAATTTGTGACTTTATTTTTTGACTCATCTATTTCTCCTTGTAATTCTATCAGTTTTTGTTTTATTTCTTTGAAATTCAGTCATTAGGTACATCAGGATTGTTCTGAGTGTGAATGACTTGTTTTGTCCTTTTTTATCATTGTGATAATACCTCCCCCTCAAAAGGTTCTTTGCTCTATGCTTACCTTGTGTAAAATTTTTAATGCCTCTACAGGATTCTTTTGATTAATATTATCATACATAAAACATTTTCCTTTAATGTTTAAAAGTCTGGTCTTTATTTTCAGTTTCTTTTTGTAGTTTTCATACAGAAGGATTTTGCTTTTTGTTTTTATTGTTGTTGTTCAATATTACAACCCTTACCTTTAATTGAAATGTTTAGGTCATTTACATTTAATACGGTTATTAATTAGCTTTTTTAAGAAAGGGAATAAATCAGAACAGTAAAACAAAACAAAACAAAATAGTGATAAGACAGTGGGAAATCCACAATAGTAATTAATTAGCTTTATATTTGTTATCTTAGTATTTGTTTTCTTTGACTTTTCCTAATTCTCTTCCTCTTTATACTCTGCCTTTGTCTTTAATAAGTTAATACCCCTTTTTGTTTTGCTGAATTACTAGCTTTCCCTCTTTGTTTTGCAATTTAGTGGTTGATTCAAGGATAATAGCACATACTGTATCTTTAACTTACTAGGGTAGATCTTACTTAAAATGCTATTAAACTCCTCTACCTAAAGTATAAGAACATAACAATAGTATACTTTGTCTCTCCTCGCCAGTTTTTATGCTGTCTTTGTCATGTATTTCACTTTTATATAGAGTATAAATTCCACCATACATTGACATTTTTGTCTTAACATTTATATGTTAACATGATTTAAATGACAAGTCATATATTTGGCTATGAATTTATCACTTTTGATGTTCTTCATTATTTTTTGAACATATTTCCATCTGGTATCATTTATTTTTTCTGAAGGACTTTTATGTTTGTCTTAGTGCAATTAACTTTTGAATATCTAAAAAAGTATTTTGCATTTATGTTTGCAAGATTTTCTCTGAGTATATATTGTTTAATATAGTGGTTAGTGTCAGCTATGTATAGAATTTTCTATCCAAGCGTTTTCTCTTTTAAAACTTTAAATACACATTTTTCAGCTCTTTTCTATTTTGTTCCCAAAAAGAAATCTTCAGTCCTTAACTTGTGTTCTCTCTGCAACATATGTCCCCATCCCAGCACCTTTTAATTTTTCTTTATTGATGGTTTTAAGAAATTTTATTAAAACATATCTCAGTGGCGGTTTTCTTCTGTTCGTTGATATTTGGGGCTTCTCGAAGCTGTGAATTCATGATTCTCATCAACTTTGGAATATTTTGGTAATTATTCTATTTTCTCTCCTCTTTCAGATATTAGACTACTTAAAGTTGTCTTATGTCTCTCTGAAAGTCATTTTTTTCCTTCTAGTTTTGTCACTAAATTCACATTATTCTCCTCTGTAGTATCTCCTCTTCCACTGATGTATATTTTTTACTAATTATTTTTTCTTTTTTTTCCATCACTGGGGATTGAACTCACGACCTTGCACTTACCAGGCAGGCGCTTAGGCCACTGAGCTAGATCCCCAGCCCTTGTGTTTTTGAGACAGGGTCTCACTATGCCGTTCAGACTGGCCTTGAGCTCACTTTGTAGCCCAAGCTGGTCTCAAACTCACAATAGTCCTCCTGTCTCAGCCTCCCAAGTGCTGGGATTGCATGTATGAGCCACCACACCCAGCTACTAATTACTTCATATGCTAAAAATTCATTTTGGTTCTTTTTATAACTACCACACTTTTTATCGTATTTGTAAAACTACAGAATGAACTTATATAGACCATATTAATGTTCCTTATAATATTTGTGCTACTTTTCCATTGATTTTATTTGGTCAATTTGCTTCTCTTTAAGGGTCATTTTACCCTACTGTATGCCTTGTATTCTTTGTATGTCAGATATTGTAAGTTCTATTTTGTATGTTGGATATTTTTATATTCTTACAAGTATTCTTTATCTCTTATCAGGGATGCATGTAATTTATTTGGAAACAGTTTATTATACATATTTTTACAACATTTTTTAAAATGGAACCAGAGTTATGTTTGATCTGGGTCTCATTATCCCTTATTGTTGAGGTAAGATTTATCTTTAGCTTCACCCAGCATGATTCATGAGAATAGATATGAGTCCTACCTTCAGGCAGATACTAAATACTATTATCTGATTCTTCATTTGGAAATCTTGATTCTTTACACACATTTGCTGATTTATTTTCTTGTTGAATACTCCGTGAACCCTCAAAAGATCTGCATAGTTGTCTCTTTTTTGTTATATCCATGTGCAGTACTAGCACAGAGATTCACAAAGGCAAGTCACATTGTAGGCACTATGTTTATCTATGGATACCTAAGTGACTTTTGGTTAAACTTTCAATACCCTTCAGTTAAAGATGATTGAGAAATTAATGTTAATAGGACAATTGCAGGCAAGTGACCCTTTGTAGCCCAATTAGAAATTTTACTAGTTCCTCAAAAATTTGTGGTTTTATAAATTGCATCTTAATGTTAAATTCACTTTTCTTGTCTGCCAGGCCTAGTGGTACAACCTCTAACCTCAGCACTTAGGAGACTGAGGCAGCACGGTGAGTTCAAGGCATGCCTGGACTATGTATCAGACCTTGTCTCAAAAAAAAAATACACAAAAAATACAGTTTTGTGTTTGACCACAAATGGAAATTCAACCCTAACTACTCTCTCATTTTTGGAATTAGGGTGAACTCACAAGTTACAAGACAAGAACGATGACTGACTTACAGTATAGTATGATATTTTAAATATTTGTCTTGCATTTATAAATGAAAAACTGGTATTAACCAATAGTTGTCTTTAATATTTTAGAAACAAGCCCTGCTAGAGAAAAAAATGGCTTATCATTTACAAAAAATGCAAGAAACTGGCTTTAAAGAAGATACGGACAAAAATGCATTCGAATACAGTGAACAAGATGGAGCAGATTTTGAATGTGAGGGCATTAAGAAATGATATAGCTAAGTAGGAAATGCTTCTGTGTGTAAAAATTCTTTTGTAGCATTTATTCTATGTGCTTATCCTTGCTACACACATTGAGCCAGGCCGTCATCTCTTCAATTCCATATTAAAGTACAAATTGAAAGGAAGCATGTGTGTAAAAGTGATGACAAGCTAAAATAATCCTGTCAAGTGACTTAAAAGACAAGTTGTCCTACTCTGTAGCTTCTACTACTCCAACCTCCCTACATCCAAAATAATGTTTTTACTACTGAAACTATAACACTTGTAAAATTACATTGCTATTATATATCAACATGGTGTTCTCCCCTATTCCTAATAAGTAAAAATAAAATCAGGAAAAGGAGGGATGCAAGGATATAGTGGAAAGGAAAAAGCAGGAATGAAGAAAAAAAGACCAAAAGTATGAAGAAAGTCTAAAAGGAAAGCCATAGAGCCATGACTTTGCTATGGCCAATCCATGTCAACTTTTCTTTTTTTCTTTTTTCTTTCTTTTTTATTAATACATGTTTACCGCTATTGGGAAGTAAGAACTTGTTCATTTTATTTTTAACACTTCAAAAGTATAATGAGTTTTTCACCTCAATATTAGTTAAAATTGGATGCCCAGAACATAAGAAATTTCACTGTTTTTTACTATCTGTGACTTCATAGCATTGGGAAATAATATGATTGTTGGTCTTCTTTTTTCCTCAACAATCATACTTCTTTGTTACAATCTTCCTAAGCCACCCAGTAAATTACTAACCAGTCTTAGTTTAACTCTTATTTTTATCTCTTTCAAATTCACTTAATATACTGCCCAGACCTCTAATTACATCCAAAACTGTTGTGATGATCTCTTTTGCTGGCCCTAACCCTGATACCTGCTGAATGACTATGCAAGCATAATCACCGTGTAGAGTGCAGTGCCAACCTAGATTTTCGGGTTTTGTTTACACTGTATCATCTAAGACCTGGTGGTGTCCCCAGCAGGCTTTGGAGCTAGATTACTAAAGTTCAACTTCTAGGGCTGGGGATAGAACTTATGACCTCATGCCAAGTTTGATCTCTGGACCAAAAAAAAAATGAAAAAATAAAGTTCTACTTTGTCATTTTATGGCTATGTAAAATGGCTTTGGTAAGTGACTTAACCAATCAGAGAATATTTTATCATCTGAAAACAATGATAATACCCCAAACAACCAAGATAAAGAGTCTCGATACTTTAGCATATAGTGAGCACTTCATTCCCATCATTGTTCATTGAATGAGACTACTGACTCTTCCTACAACACAGTTGACATTTCCCATTTCCCTACTTCCCTTCATCCAGTGTACTCAGCCTAGAATGATCTGCTGTCTTTCTCTACCTGTCAAAATTCTACTGTTGGGTAAATCTTGCTCTAGTGAGTCTGTCTTGATAGCTTTCATGGAAAAGCCTTCTCCTTTGAGTCTCCTTAGTAATCTGTAGCACTATATGCTTCCTACTGTCTTAAATCACTCACATCTTTTGGGGCTATATACTGATATATACAATATGTAAACATAAAGAAATACTATATATACACTATACACATATATATATATATATGTATATATGCACTATATATACATCAATTGTGTATACATGCCCACTAGATATATGTTCTCTAAATGGATTAATTCAATTTCTGTACTTATTTGAGGCAATGAGAGCATTCTTATGCTTTAGATAAGAAATCAGTGTAGTAACTACACACCTTAACATTTTTGTCAAAGTTCTTGTGCAACGAGAAAAGAATGTCCGGCAGCTACCATACACACTTGTTACCTCAAATCTATTGAAGAAGTAGTTAATATATTTAAAAATTCATATTCTCAAATTAATACAAGAATAGGGCTAACTTTTCACAAATGAAATTTAGTTACACCATTCTAACAATGTCATCTTCCACTAAGTAGAAAAGTGGTAGAGGGACAGAGAAAGAAAGAGCAAGGGTAGATCTGAAGATGCTACTGCAGCGGTCAGGGGAGGAGGGCATGCATGAAAACCCATGGAGCACAAATGCAGTGAGGATGATGCTTATCTAAATAGTCACAAAAAGAAGCTGTAATTTCCTCTACCACAACGGAGGAAGTTACATGTTAATCATATGTAGGATCCTGCTGTGTATTATTATACATACTTGCTCATGTCATGCTTTAATACCAATTCAAATACTGCAAAAGTCTCTGTGAGCTGGTGGATGTTCAGCCAGTCTGCATGCTGGGATGATACCCATGGCTCACAGTCTACCACCACACACAGCAGTGCATACTTGCCTTTCTCACACAGGAAAATTCTACCCTCCCATGTATGCCTTTTAGTTTGAAGGAATAATATTAGAGACATGGTTCTTTGCCCTCTTTTCATATCTCTCCATCTACCATGTTTCCCACAGTTTCACATACAGGTCAGCAAATGGATCACCTCCTTATGGTAGCCTTATCGATTGCTTTTTACCTTGTTTAAAAGTCATGTACCATGTTCATTGCTTTGTTTTGATTGACTTTACTCTGTTTTGTTTGGTTTGGTTGTATTCTTTTCAAAATTAAAAATAATAATAAATACATGTTTTATTTCATTTTTTAAGCTTATGCAAAGAAGAAGAAGAAGAATCAAGAAGACATAAAATTACTGTATTCTGTTAATGACCACAAGGCACAAAAAGGTAATTGTATAATGTGACAAAACTACTAAGTAAGGAGAATACAAATTAGGGGAGAGACTGAGTGGTGATGGTCTCCTTACCTGCACATAAATTCTCACCTAGCTTGGCAAAACGACTTATGTAGAGTGATGGGCATCAACAACTTTGTAGTAACTATTGGTTTCAGAATTTAATCACTTGATAACAGATTTAGTGTTTTGAATTTGCCACTAAACTGTCATTAGAAAAATTAGATGAAAGGTTTATTACAAATGTATATGCACTATAGAATACCTCATTGTAAAATATTTTTAATGTGTAAAGTGATTTTAGAGAACTCTTATGTGTTTCGGAAATTAAAGTGCGTTGAATCCAAACTTTTTTTTTCAGATAGGGCCTCTCTGTGTAGTTCAGGCTAGCTTTGAACTCACTGGGTAGCCCAGGCTGGCATGGAACCCACAGCAGTCCTCCTGCCTGAGCTTCCTAAGTGCTGGGATTACAGGCATGTGCCACCACGCCTGGCAACTTGTTACATTTCTTACTTTCTGTCACTTGATATTTTCCATTAGAAATATTAGATTAGACAATGATCCACATAATAGCAAAAGTATCTCCTAATAATTCACCATAAAATATGAGTATTAAAAGATCAGACAATATGGCTGAATCAGGATGTCAACATAGGGAACCTTGTCCTTACTGGTTAAAGTCTAAAGAAAATACAGATTGTTTCCTTTTTGAACATGCAGTTTGCTTCATTTCATCCAAACTCAGCAACCTAGAAAGAGATGAATCTGACTTAACTTTTCAGTGCTCTTTCACCCTCAGGATCACATTCGATACTACTGTAATTTTTAAAATTTGCTCCGTGGTTGCCCATTACTGTATTTCCTCTTCTTTGTGGATAGTTTCAACAGTAATTTTTCTAGACTACACTGTTCATTAATTTCCCATAACCAACTATGAGTAAACACTTAGTTCAACTCATAAGATTTATGGTCCCAAAGTCCAATTTTTTTAACCAAATATGGAAGAATAATTAAGACACACACAATTATGACGACACCAGTCCCTTACGGAATGTGTTTGATAAAATTAATTTCTTGGTTTCTCAAGCAAAATTGTCTCAACCTAAGTCATTCACTAAAAACACGGTGCTTAATGCAACCCAGACTGACCAGCATCAGAGAGCTCAGCACTGAGGGGATGACTGTGGATAGAGAATCCTGTTTTAGCCTCACAAGGCAGTAGAACCTTTGCGACAGTTGTCCAGAGACCAGCCATCTACATTCAATCAAGCACAGTGTGGAGAAATATCCCAGTAAAAACTGAATTGTGAAACTATGTTGATCTTTATCTGAGGAAGGTATATGTCTATCTGTAACAAACAGTATATTTACAGTGTGTCTGCTTCAAGATTGCTTTAGCTATTTTTACTCTGCTTTCTACACAAATTTTCTAATTAGCATAGCTCCAACTGTGAAAAGCACACTATGCGTTTTAAATGAAGTACACTAAATGTACTTGCATAAATCAATTTAAGGAGAAATGGCATCTTTATTATACAAAACCTTCAAATGATAAACATGGAATACCTTTCTATGCATTTAGGCCGTTCTTGATTTCTTTTGTTAGTGTTTTGTAGTATTCAGCGCACAGATCCTAAATATATTGTGGTGTATTTGTACTCGGCACTGAGTAATTTTTAAAGTTTGCTTGCAGCAACCCATTACCATATTTCCTCTCTGTGCATAATTTTCAATAGTAATTTTTCTACACTACACTATTAATTAGTTCTTCATAACCAACTATGATAAATTCTTCACAGTTTTAAGTGAATCGTGGTAGCTGTACTGCTATGTATTTGCCATTATTCCTTTCCCATTTATAACTGTTTTATGCAAGATGTCTATATGCATCAAACCTCTAACCAGACAATGTAATTCATTTTATTTCAAGTTAGCAAATATATATTTAAATCACTCATTAGGTGAAGCCAAGTCTCTTATATTTGCTATAATAAATGCCATTTTGGTTTCTTCTTAATTCCTACGATTCTAGGTGCCTTTCTGTTATTATCTTCTTTTAGTCTTTAGAAGTTCCTTCGACATTTCTTTTAGAAAAGACTTTCTGGCACTGAATTATCTTAGTTTTCTTTCTTTTGAGGGTGTCTTTATTTTTGTTTTTCCTTGGTAGACTTAGAAATTGGCAGTAACTTTGTTTCTAGATCTTTACAGATGTTACTTTACTTCGTTGTGTTCCCCATGATTCTGATGAGGTTGCTGCACTGCTTTAATTCTGTTTTCTCAATAAGAGAAGTACCATTTTTCTGGTTATTTTCAAGTTTAGGGGTAGGGTTCATTTTCAGCAGTTTCTAAAATGTCTAAGTATGGACTTCATTGTTTCTTTCTTCCCTCCACTGAGCTTCATTGTGAACCTTTAAACTGTAGGCAGGTAACTTTGAAAAAATTTCCTTGAAGCCAACTTCCTCACTGACAAAGAGAACTGCTGCATAATTCTGGTGATTATCATAAATATTTTAAAAATATAGATGTCCTTTAATTATTATATAGAGAGATATGTAAATGGATATGAATGCCATTATTAAAATATTTTAAGATCGATGTGATATTTTAATCAGTCCTCTGTGAATTGCATTTTACACTCAGCACTGCTTCAGACATCGTACTCATGAGTTGCTTGAAATGTCAACTCATTTCTCTGTTAGTCATATCCCGTTGTGTGAATTTACTACAGTTTCTACATTCAGTTTTTCTGTAGGTGGAAGAATTTGGTGTTTTGCTTCACTAAACATTCTTGTATGCATTGAATTAAGAACTTCTAAATATACAAAGATGGACTAAAAAGAAGTGATAAATTGTAAGGTGCAATTTTCTACATCATCTGCATGCATATATAGGCTATGTCTAACAACTAAAAATTCTTCCAAGTCCATAGGAGAATCAACCCAGAAAGAAACTGACCAAGAGATAAGAAATGGTAATGTCTGAGAAGTTCAGACATTAGTTCAGAATCCCTAATGAAACATTTGCCATGTTCAATGCAATATCATTTAAATTTTTTGTTCATAAGTTGTACATTTGTTACTTTTTATTTGAGGTTAATTTGGATGAGCTCGTTTCGATGTGATAAAAATGTTAATCTTTTATTTGTGGTAAATGTTTCCACAGTTTTAGTGGTATTTTATGCTTTTCTTATCAAATATTTCAAATTAAACAAAAACAAGGAAACCACCCAACAAACAAAAACTCTGAAGATATGTCAATATGTAACTATAAAAGATAATGGTTATTTGAAAAATACATAACGACAATGCTATTAATCATCTTACACAAAATAGTAATCAATTGTTCCATAATATCACCAACTATTTACACTGTTTAAAGTTTCAATAGCATCATATAGAATCAAATATTTTGATATTTGAACACACATTGATCGATTTGTTAATGAATTCGTGTTTTTTCAGTGTCTTTTAATCTGTAAGTTTGCCTCTCATGTATGATTCTCCCTTCTTCCTCTTTTTTTATTTGTTTTTGTTTTGTTTTGTTGGCTATGGTTTGTTTGTAGAAGAAAATTTAGTTGATTATACTACTGAGTTCTTCACACATTGCCCTTTTGTTGATTTCATTTGCATAATCGATTCTGTATATTATTTCCTGTTGTCTATAAAGTACCACTTAGATTCATAGGTATTCATGTTGAATGTTCTTAGTAAGACTTAGTTTTAGAGGCAGGATGCCTTTCCACTAAGAAGCTTATGATTCCTGATTTTTTTCTGTGATTTTAGCAGTCATTTATGTTCAAGGCCTACACCCATAAATAAGTTTAAGGACAGCAAAGTTGGAATATTTTAATTCTATCATTTATTCTTCATAGATTAGCTAGAATACTTTTAAGAAAAGGACTCGTCCCACCCTCCACAGTTGTGGTTTGCTCTTGTACTGTGGTAGAGAATATTTTGGAAAAGCAGACTAAGTGCTAAATATTTTACTATTATGCATCAGTTTTCACAATAATGAATTGTTCCAGCAGCTTCCTACATAATGTACTGTTTGGTTTAGTATTATTAGGAATTGACACATTTAAACAAATTCAATGTGTGGCAATACATCGAGTTACTTAAATTGGTGCATACTTGACACTTAACGGTGCAATAGCACCGTTAGTGTTCTTATTAATGTTGAACTTGTGCCAGCTCTGGCAAGTAGAAGTTCCTTAGTGATAACCCCAGAATCCTTTCTGACATCTCTCTGGTGATCTTTGGTAGTTTCCCTGCAATCTGAAAAGACAGGATGAGTTAAGCTTACCTAGTATTCATATAGTTGGTTCAACACCATCAAATGTGTTGGCAAATTTGAAGAAATAAAATGATCATAGATAAATTGATTTATTTCTAAACATTATCTCCTGTTGTATTTATTCTTATGCATTCTTACAGCATTTTTATTATAACTTTATTATAATAAGTCTTAAAATATAGCAAACTGACTTATCCAGTGTTTGTTGTTTCTCTAGGATGAGTTGGTTATTCTAGGGTCTTTTAATTTCCTAAAAAGAATTTAGAAACCACTTTTCACTTTCTACCAGATGCCCTATGGGGTTTTGTTTAGGACTGATTTCAATTTCCTTTTCTGTCTGGTTAGGACTTCTAGTAGAATGCTTGGCAGAAATGGTGGTTGGGTGCACCCTAATATTGTTCTAAAACTTCAGAAAAAGTCTTTAAATATTAGTATATTGGTTATAAATACTTGAAGTTAGCCTTTAGCAAATGTCTAACCTCTTTTATTCCTAGTTCAATAAGAGGTTTTAGAATGAATATGTACTGAACTTCATTGTTTTTTCTGTACCTTGGAAATAATCACATGAAGTATTTTCTTGTTGTTTTGTTTTGGTGTAATTTGGTAAAGTACTTTGATTTTGAATGGTAAACTAATGCTTAAATCTTGGGATAAACTCCATTTTTTTTCCTCATGCATTATCTTTATTATATATTGTTGGATTTGATTTTTGTTGATAATTCCTGTTTCATGAGGAAATTGCATGAGGTTTGGATTTCTTGCAATATCAGGTAAATGATACTGTGGATCAGAATGATCCTGATATCAAAGTATGAGTTGGGAACTATTCACACTTCTTCAGTTTTCTGAAAGGGTTTGTGTAGAATTAGTGCAATTTCTCCCTTAAATTTTTGATACAATGAATGAAGACATTTGAGCCTGGAACATTTTTTGTGAAAAGACTTACAATGACTTATTGAATTTCCTTAGTAGATATAGGATATTTCAGATTATCTACTCACGAATAAGATTTGGTAGTTTGAGTTCTCCTAGGAATTTGCCTCATATATATCTGTTTTCAAATTTATTGCCACAAATTTTAATTATATTCCTTTATTATTCCTTTTAGTAATTACCTATAGGCTCTTCTGCTGATTTATGTGTATATTTTCTTCAACTCTTAAAAGGTCCAACTCATTGATGAGTAAACTTTAAAAAGTGACATATTCATGAGATTAAAAGGAAGCAAGCAGTAACACTATGTTGACTGAAAGAAGGCAGGCCAGAAAGGAAAAAAAATGATAGAGAAGAATAGTATATACTATAGAGTTCCATACATACAAAATTCTTTGAAAGTGCAGACTTATCTTGAGTCAGAGGTACAGATCAGTATTCTCAGGGGATGGAATGGAGAGGTGGATGACTTTCAAAGGGAAATGAAAACACATTTATGGATAATTGAAATGTTACTTCTGATGTCATCACAGATTTCATACATATTTTAAAATTGATGAAATAATTAAATTTAAATAAGGACATTTTATTGTACTACAGTAGTAGTTTTAAACATGACAGGGTTTTGCTTTTATTTCCTTTTAGAGCCTGCAGCAAATACTACATTTCAGTCTCAAAGTAGTTCAAAGAATGTTACCAAAAAATTAACTTCAGCTGTTGAACAGTCTGGTGTACAAGAAAATAGTACAGAACAAAAGGTAAAGATTTATGTTTCAAAATTTTTCACAGTGATTATTGAGTTCTCTCTCTCTGTCTCTCTCTCTTTTACTTCTAAGAGCCATCTCCTTGGGTGTGGTACCTATCTGAAAGGTTCTATTCACAAGAACAGATTCTGTTCCTCAGCAAAGTTAAAAAGTTAGCTATGTTCAAAATACAGTATGTAGTTTAGCATAAATTAATCCATACAAATATTTTGCAACTGTAATGATACTTTTAGCTAGAATTTATTAAATTACTGTTAACAGGCACTAAGCTAAGCCGGAAAGGTGGAAAAATAAAGAAACTGGGTCACACGGAATGCAACGTGAATGATATGACCACTCTACTCAAGTAACTTACTATCCAGTGGAGCAACAGACACTTGAAAATGTTATTACAATAAAATAAGTCTTCAATGATGAATTTTAGTTTAGTTCAAGCCATGTTTTTAAGAAACATTGTATTGGATTCTTAAGGCATATAAAGGTGGATCTGGATTTCTCTGAGACAAATTGAGTGACTTTTTAAAGCCATCCATCCACATTCATTTAAATAAAACAGTATTAGAAAAGGGATAAGTTCATGCATTGCTACATAATGAGCCCCATTGTAAAATACAGTTAGGGTCTCATATAAAATATAATGTGAAGCTAATAATACATATTTGCCCTGTTAACATTTATCAGTGGTTTGAGGCATAAAGAGTGGAAAAAGTCTGGATTCATTTCATGACTGATAGAAGGCAGAATCTTTTTCAGAAATACAGTTAGCCATCATGTTTTTTTCTCTTTTCTGTTGTACCATTTAGAGAGATGGAGAGATAATTAAAAGATCAAGTACTTATAATGAAAAAGGTAAGAAAATGGATAGCATTCATAATTCTTCTGTTATTAAATACATTATTGGACCAGGCATATAGCTCAGTGGCACAGTGCCTGCTTGGCAAGCGCAAGGTCCTGAGTTCGATTCCTGGTATCAAAAAATAAATAAATAAATATATTATCATAGGTTAATCATACAATTTTTAAATTTGTTTTACCTGGTTATAAAAAGCATGGTTATTTTGATAAAGATAAAGGATATTATAAAATTAATAAGTATGGATACTGCATTGCTGGATGAATATAGCTTTTGTAATCTTTAGATTATAGAAAAGTCACAGTTCCCATCGTGGCTGTTCATATTAGCAGATAGATTGGTTTACATGCTGTTATTGGAAGGCTAGAATACAGAAAATTGTTCTCAGGCGTATCCCTAAGCCCCACTACTATCTGTTTCCCACAAATAGTGTGTCCCACTCCGATGGTTCCCTAAAAAAGTTTTATCAAAGATTTTGTGAGTTGTTACAATTCTGTAAATCACTAAAAAATACTTTCATGCATATCCAGTATGTGTGAACAGAAAGCACTAGACATCGCTGTGCAGGGTCTACGTCAAACTCAATAAAAGCTAAATTCATCATATTCCTGAATCTCCTGTTTTCACCTAACAGAAAACTTGAGATTTTTCCTATTTTGTTTTGTTTTGGTGTTTTGTTTTGTTTTGTTTTGTATTTCGTAATACCAGAGATTGAACCTAGGAACTTCACAATGAGCTGCATCTTCAGTCCTTTTCTGTTTTTTAAGAACAGGTCTTGCTTAAATTGCTAAGTTGCTCAGGCTGAGCTCAAATGCGCAGTGATCATTCTGCCTTAACCTTCCAGACAGTAGAGATTAGCAGGGGTCGCCAGAATGCTGGCTTAAAATGCTTGCTTTTTCCTTTTATTTTTACATCTAAAAGTTGTCACTTCTGTTTACCTCCTTTCCATCTATACTGTTGTCTTCTTTTCTCCATTCTTCTCAAGTGCAGTGACCTTCCTCCAGTCACGTCTTTCTCATTTATCTACCATGCATTTTACTGTGAAAGCAATTAACCTAAAATACTGCTTTATTTATTCCCCAACACAAGTTGTGAGTTGTCCATTGCCTGCCAAATGAAATGCAAAGATAATTTCAACAGTGGATTTTGGTTGATTTCTTAAGATTAAACTATTGTAATACATAATTTAGGGTCAGAAGTTAAGTTTTCAACTTGTCTTTGAAGGCAGTGGTGAACCACATTTTTGGTAGGAGACAAGCATCAGAAAAGTCATGTTGTTCTTGGAAAAAATAAGTTCCCAATTGTAGGCATTCTGGTCACAGTGGCACCCAGCAGAGACAATGTTAGAACAATGCTATAAACTAATTTTTATCCTTGTTCCAACAGCAGTTAAGTGTTTCTTTTTTTCTCTAGGAGCTATAAACATATCAACTCAACCTTCACCTACAAAAAATAATCGCAGATCTTCACATTCATTTGTGGATGCAAAAGAAGAGGTATATAATATTTGTTTCGCTCCAAACACAAGCAGAATAAATGAGAGATGGTCTTATGTTCATCATTGCTATATAAATGTTATTCTTTCACCATACAGAACAGTTCCATTCTTTGAAATTAGGCATACCAGAGTAAAAATGTAATAACTGTAGAACAGTCTGGCAAAATGTAAGCCAAAACGTGGTAGTTTATAATATGTATCTGTAGCTTTCAGAGAAGTCACCTTTGACATCTTGGACTCAACTGCTTCCAGTAGTGATTTAGTAGTTTCTCACCAGTGATCACATACCTCCTATGGGAAATTTACCGTAATAGACTTGGGTCACAGCCTTTCCATAAGAAATAGATGTTTTCTGTGGATTGTCAAGTCATTAATATAGGAATCAAATCCACATGCTTGGTTTCCATTTCTAGCTTAATGTTCCCTGGTTCACTGCACTAAGGAGTTAACACATTTTGATAGAGTTCAATAAACAAATTATTCACTGTAGAAAGTTGCACCACTTTCTTTGTCCCATATTGCATAATAACTGACAGATTAAATTATGTAGAACTCCTGGAATTTAGAATGGTTGTCACAGTATGCTTCTGTACAATAATATGATTATAATTAAACATTTTACAACTTTTTTCTGGGTGTAGTTCACTATTCTAGTATGTCCAAAAGCCACATTGAAGAGTTTCTAAAAGAAAGAGAAATTTCTTACAAACATTCGCAATTGAAATTGTCATCTTGCCCAACATGTTTCAGAGGTTGTATCTTTGATATTACAGAAGAAAAAAAGAACACCTTTAAAAACTATGTCTCAGTTTTACTATGCACCTTTTTTTGGGTAACATGTGCTATTAATTTGTCCTTCATCTTAATCTGAAGTGAGTGCCAGATGTTCACACATATCTAGTTTATTATGAGAAACAAAAGTGAATGATTTATTGTGTGTATTTAAATATGTTTTCCAACATTGCACACAATCTACCATTGTCAGAAAATATGTTTCGAGCAGCCTATTTTCAGCTCTGAGGTCTAGAAAAAAAAATTATTATACTGGATTTGCTTCCCAGAACAGTTTGAGTTCCAGGAAGAGAACAGATAGACACAGTCATGTATTCAGAGGATGTGTTTTCTGCCTTGCAGCAGCACTTCAACTTTCCTTCAAATGGTAGCTCTTTTTAAAAACGAAAACCAACTTATTCTCCTTCCCCTTGAGTTTATTAGCATCTTTGCTAATCTGAATCCCATAGATCTTTGGGGTTGCCTGTGCATACTATTGTGCAGAAAAGAGATAGCATGGCAGCCTTGAGACTGCTGTCTTTGAAGAGCCTTCGTATGAGTGTGCCCTCGGAGGGCTGGTGTCTAGGAAAGTGACTGGCAAACAGTTGCACTTTCCATTACTAGAAAAGTGATTCCCTCTAACTAAACCATGCAGTTTGGTTCTTGCTGAACACCTGCTTTCCTTCAGTGGGTCTGGGATTTTGGAAAATGCTAAAGCAGAGGGTGTCTACGTGATCAGCCTTCAGTGAAATGTTGAATGCTGAGATTCTTACAGATTTTCTGGGGGTGAAATGCGGCAAAGGTGCTATTCTATTTTTACTGACAGAAGAGGTTGCTTAGTGAAGTGTGTCTTCTGAAAGGAGAGAGCAAGAGAGTGTAAAATCTGTGCATGGGCTTTTCCAGACTCAGCCTGTTGTCTCTCCTCTCTACTTATTGTGTTTTCTTTTATTATAATAAGTTTTCAGATGTGTGTACAAGTATATGCTGAGTGTCAACATCTTAACAAAATATCTATTGTGTAGATGATCTTCTGGATACCCTTTGACACAACTATGAGTATTTGAATTCTATAAATAATGGGTATAATATAAACATAATGAAAATGTGCATATTTCTTACTAACTGACATTTAAGAGAAATTTCTAAACCTTAAATTTTCATATTTTAGATATAGAAATGATAATTGATGTTCAAAGTCTGGCAAAACAGTTCTTTCAGGATCTATTTTTTGTTTTTGTAGAAGGAGATAAATGGAAAGTCACCTAAGCCAAGATCAAGCTACCTTGATGAGTCAGGTAAACATCAGCAACAATTATTGAGTAAATCATGAAATCTATTAACTTACTCTTTGAGCCAACAGTTACTTTTATCCTGATCCACACTATTTCTAGTGCTAGACATTGGATGCAAGAGGGAGAAAGTCTTCATTCTTATACAGCGTTATTATAGTGTAGTAAGGAAATAGTCATAGCAAAAACCCATAAGCTACTATTACAAGTGAAATAAAGAAAGTAAGTATGTGTAAAACTCAGAAGGCCCAAGAAGATCATCTAGAGCTATCATGGAAATCTGAAGAAAAGATCACACTGGAGATATGAAGGATGATGAGAAATAGTTTATTTTCTTATCTTCTGCTATTTTTATTGAGTCAATAACAATGTTGGCAACCAAAATTGAGAAAAAATTGTTCAAGTTTTGTACTCATATCCTTATATCTACTGTATTCTGCTGTACTGTACCTCCCACCCCCAAAACACTTTGAGTACACAATTAAAAATATGTACTGATTTTGTAATTCTATATATGTATACACTGTAAAATAGTCAAGCCAATTACATTATCTACCACTTCACATAGTTATACTCCATGAGTGTGTGTGTGTGTGTGTGTGTGTTCAGAACACTTAAGATCTATCTTGACAACTTTCAAGTATACAATCATATTGTACATTGTCTCTCCAGGACTTACCAATTTTATAAATAAAACTTTATTCCATTTTACCAAAATCTCTCCCTATCCTTATTCTCCTATCCCCTGATAACCTCATTTCATTC
Organism: Cuniculus paca; assembly: GCA_004365215.1. NCBI lineage: Eukaryota > Metazoa > Chordata > Mammalia > Rodentia > Cuniculidae > Cuniculus > Cuniculus paca. Next base: position 17,030 of record RJWT010001110.1, read on the forward strand.
TCTCTTTTTTTGAATTCGACATTATATATTCCATATATAAGTGAGATCATGTGATATTTGTCTTTCTGCACATTTGACTTATTTCACCTGTCACCTGTTTCACCTGTCCTGTAGGTTTATCCATTTGTTTGTAAATGATAGGATCTCCTCTTTGTTTTGCAGGAATGCACGAAAGTTTTTATTGGTTTATATTTAGAATAGCTTTGGCTCTACACTTAGATTCTCAAATCTCTGCCTCCAAAATCTTAGTTACTTCATCTCCAAACCTAAGCACACACAAATCATATATGTACAAAAAATTCAAAATGTTCGTAGGACTTTTATATACATTATCCATATTTATTGGTGATAGTCTTCCAGAGAAATTAAATATCTATTAACTTCACTTTAAAATGGTTCTAATTTCCAATCTAACACGTCTATTTCCAGAACATTTTATTTGCCTAAGATTGTCACTTATTTATATGTTTGTATAATTGACACATATAAATCCACTCAAATCCATTCCAAAATAGAGATTTTTGCATAAAACCTTCCTATATCCAGAAGATTTACCAGAACCACTTACAGAACTTCACTACATTATATACAAAGCAAGTGAGGTAATGTTTCAGTAGCAAGAGATGATAGACTAATCAAAGACTAAATGCTAAGGAACTGTGTGAACCACACATTCAACAAATAAATGTTACAGAATCCTTACTACTTTGTGTGCTATTGATAGAGTGGTAAAATTATATAATCATTGGAGATACATAAGATTAAACATAATTTTGAGAAAATGAGTTTTATAAGTATATTTTGAGTATTTTATAAGGATATTTATTTAGATAGTTTTCAAGAATGAATTTCAAGAAGAATTAACACAAGCTTAGTGGAAACTAAAAAATTAAAAGAGAACCCAGAGTGCCCCAAAGGAAGTGGCAAAAGAAATGGCTCGAAGTATAGAAAGGATGAAATATTAAGCAGATCTCAAGTAACTGTGTCTCTGGACCCCAGAATACATATCAACGACTAGCCAGAGAGATACTATACAAGGTGACAAGAATATCGGACCTTACCGTATATATTTTGCCTTGCTAAGCACTTTGGATTTTGCTCTGGGGAATTCGTAAAAGCTTGCAAACAAGGCAGTCAAAACAGAAAATAAAGACCTGTTGGAGGATGTTGTCCCTGTTTAGTAAGAGAAATGAATTACCAATTAAACTTGACTTAATTGGTAAATCAAGGCTGTATATCCATTTAAATTTTCTTTTCATCTTATATAGGACCTCAAACTCATGCTCCAGCCCCAGGTGTTTTTTCTTCTCCTATTGTTGCAAATATGTAAGTATCTTAAAGGTTGTGTTTAATCATGAGTTAGTGTTTTTATAACTGCATGCAAGTGCCGTTCATAAGCACCTAGTTACAGGAAATCTTGTAGTTCTACCTGGAAATAGTGAAACTTTATTTGGAAAACTTTGAACTAAGTTCAATGTGTGACTAAAAAGAGCATTTGTCTTCGTTCTTTTTGTTTCCCTCTCCTCGCTTTGCCTGTATTTTTGCATGAGCTGAATGTTCTTCACAGCTCCTACCGAATTCAGAGCCACATGACACTCGGAGCTGCGCAGCTAGCCAGCCTCACTCCAGGTCAGAGGAGCACTGTGCAGCTCACCCTGCTGTCTGGTCCTGTTGTGCTCACATTTCTGGTTCTGATTTAATGCCGAGTCTCAGAAGACTTCACCACAGAAGCATCACATTTGTTCCTTCATTCACCTTCTTTCCTGTCCCCTTCACTCTATGCCCAGTTCTTGACTTTTTAAATATTAATATAAAAAAACCTGCATAAAAACTTATAAATTAGGAATGAAAATTCATGACCAACAGATTGAAGGCAAAGCAAATATGATAGCACTGGGAGTAAATAGAGTTGCAATCATAAAACACTGAACTTGGATAATGAGCAATTTTTTATTATTTCTCAGGGAGGAAATAAGGAACAGATTGAAGGAGGCAGTAATTTTGCCTGGTTTAGCCCGGTTAGAAACTTGTAGTTTATCTATCCATAGTCTGATGGTCTGGAAGAGAAATTTTACAGACAAATTATTATACATAAAGTGTAATTCTGAAAGCAACACATAGGAAAACCTGAAGGCAGGAAACTATGAGCCAGTTACAGAAGTCCATTAGTGGCCAGTACAAAGATTTAATTTGGACTGAGAGGTAAGTAGGTACACATCCAAAAAACTTGAAATTGAAATATATTTATCAAACATTTATTGAGCATCCACTATGTACAAAGAATAATGTCAGATGCTTGGCAGATACCAAGATGTACAGAATAGCACTTCCCTGATTGTAGTGCATTGCTTTACGGGTGAGGAGGGACGAAAATTGAACAAGTTAAAATATCACACAGCTCAGTTTCTTACCATCTTTCTTGAAAATTCTCCTTGGAATATTGTGAGTTCCTGGTTAGTATCTGGAATTCTGGAAATTATGATTTTGACAATTTTTGCTAGTACCTAGTGTTTTTAATAGTTTTTTACACTGATACTTTTGCTGACTTTATCTAGCTACTGATAGTCTGACAGTCTGACCCCAGACCACGTGCACACTGGAAGCTATATTCTGAACCCAACAGTCACACTTAATAATCTTCAATGAAGTTTTCTTAGATATTTGGTTAATTTTATTCACAGATCTTTGCTTTTTGCTGCATCTTTCTGCATACTTTTGATGCAGAAAGTCTGTGTTGGGAACAGGTCTCAGTGAATCCAAGGATTTCATTTTTTGTCAATGGAAATCATAGAAGAGAAAAATGAAGCTCCAAGTTGGATTTTAGAACATGTAAAATGAGAAAAAAAATGTGGAAATTTGGATAGATTTAACACATCAGAAATAAATGAGTACAAAAAAAAAGAGAACATGTCACTGACATCCACTTTCATGCTGTGGGCTCCATATTGCAAAAGGTTCCAGTTTGAAGACAACTTGCTCTCACCAAGTCCTTAAAACTGCAGTCACTCTACGTGGCCCAGGCTCACCTCAGACTACGGGGTTCAAGCAACCCTCCCGCCTGCACGGCCGATTAGCTAGGGTGGCTGATGCAGTCCTCGCCCACAGGCTCCCTTCCATATCTCTCTTTCCAAACTGCAGGTTTTTATTTTCTGCTAGAATTTAAGATATAATATGTAATCTAACTGTTCTCAAAATTAAATTTGGCCTTTGGCAAAAAGTACTCAAAACAACACAGAAAAAATAAAAACAAGAACTTTTTCTTAAAAAAGGTAGTCAAAAGGCCCATGTTGGCAACAATATATGAAAACAAATCAGAACTTGAACTTATGGTTTGGGGCATATTTTTGATTGTGCTTTTTTATCATTTTTATGACAGAGTTCTTTGACTAGTTACAATTCAGAGAACTGTGTTATCAGTGCATGATAATAAACCTCATTAGAACACAAAAGAATATTGCAGGAGACAAAAAGAGGTACATCTCAATTGTACTGAATATAACTAGAAACTCACAATTTCAACCCATAATTATGGAAAAATCATTCACATGTTCCTTTTCCAACTGAAAGATTTGGAGAGGGGATGTTGGAACTGTGGATTTGAAAGAGTAGTAAAGTGTCATCAGAAAGCTCTTCCAAGCTTCCCTTCTACATAAGGCCTCTTAGTAGACAGAAGGACTGCCTGTCCCTTCCAGAGAACCACAAGACAGACATCACTCCCAGACTGGTAATGCTGGTTATGCAGCAGCTATCGTTCCACTCCCCTGAGTAGTGCTAAAGGGCATTTCTGAACCCAGAGACCCATGTGTAAGAAAGACGTGAAATAAAACGATGGTATCCCTTTTGAATTTCTTAGAGAAATTCTCTGACATAAAAGAAATAAACTGATTTGATGACTAAAATTTTGGAAAGTTTTTCATAAATTCTTCATCCTAATAACTAAATGATAAAACTTTCTTTACAGACAACAGGATCTTCTACAAAATTGTGTGCAGGCAAAAGTACGTATCGTGAAATCCACTGATAAAACAGCATGTTAATTATACTTTTTTATACTGTCACAGTAGAAAAATAGTTGTCAGTCAGACACCTGGGAATCATCCATAGGCACTGGCCAGTCTTTTTCCTTGCACTTAATCCTCTCTGATGTTCACTTTCAGGTTAGTCTTAGATTTCATTATTCTAAAGTTGTCATCGAAAGATAGATGTTGGTCTAGATAGGTGTTGGCCTAGAAGAGAGTCATGATAGACCAGTCAAAAAAAAAAAGCATTATGGAGCAATATGTTTTTGATACTATTTCACATGAACACCCACTCAATTCATAGACTGTTCAGCAAATACAAACCTTTGATTCAAGGGAAATTTCTCAATTTAATATCATAATGGGAAAAATTGAAAAATGCGATTCTATTTGCCTTATTTCATGACATCCAAAGCTGTGTTGTAGTTGATTTGAAACCATTATATACTTTTTAAAAATTTAGGTTTTATTTTTTAATATATGGAGAAATACTAATTTATGGAACATCATTGCAAGATAAGTGCTCTACAGAGTAAATTGTCTTCCCAAAATGTTTCCAAACCACTAGTCACTATCTGTAAGATTAATGAAAATTCTATGAGGAATTTTTGGGGATTAGGGCTGAATAAAATGGCCTTTCCTATGGTGTTACCCCCCAAACTTTCAAAAGGACAAGAAGAGAAACTGCTATATAAGGGTTAAATTTTCTGTGATTTTACCCAGAAGCATAATTTCAGACTAATTTAGGCAATACTATGGGCGAGAATGGCACTATTTGCATAGTCTTATACTGTCTTGCTTACACACTAGCGTTCCAATTTGTTGCCTTACTTGTGCTTGAAGCAAATATGTTTTAAGAATTATAATAATTTAAAAACAAACTACTGCTTATTACAAATAAGATGGTGTATTTAAGCCCAAAATATATATGCAGTCAATAAGTAAATGTTTTTGGATCCTGTAGGTGGCTTCTCTTTCTATTCGTGGTGCTGTATCAATGTATCACAGCCACACTGACCACTCAGGAAATGATTATGCAAATCTGGTTTCTGGTTTTATGGTTCAAACTGAGCAATACTTTTAACTTCTTTATCTCTGCTAATCCTTCTTGGCTCTTTGGGACCCAGTTCTAGCATATTCCTTATTTTCCATCTAAATTTATTTGTTCCTTCACATGGTCATCTGTCATTTAGCTTTCTGATCTTGAACAGGTTTACACTGATATTCCTGTTGACAGCAAAGTCAGTGAATCTCTATTAACATTTACGTTTATTTTGCCTATCACGTAGTCCCTAACAGTCAGATGTTACACATGTACATATCACAGAGTCACCTTTGCTGAGTAAATATGGATGAGGATGGCTTATTTTCCACTTTCATATCCCTGACAGGTAGATGCCTCTAGAAACAAAAATATTTTGAATACATCTGTTAGAAATAATTTGATGTGCCTTAAAAATTAGCAAGTTTATGAATATCACATTGTTTGTCAAGATGTTTCCTTGACAGGAGCCTAGGTGGCAACTTGGTGTTTGTGTTTTTTTTTTTTTTCCAGGTAACTTCTGATGAGCTAAATAGCATAATTCAGAATATAATGACCTGGGTCGTGGCTACAGTGACTAGTATATTATACCCAGCCATCACCAGGTATGAAGAAAGGCTGCAGAGTAATACATACCCAGTGTCTGATGAGTCTACCCTGTCTTCAGATAGTTCAAGCTTTTGCAGCACATGCAGTGAAGAGTTTACGTATCGAAGCTACACATCTGCGACCACTAAAACATTTCAAGCAGAGACCTGCACATTTGCAGTTAATGTGTCAGAGAAGAAACCAACCCCGCCTTTAAAACCTCCTTCTGCCCAGGTGGAAAGAGCAGTTAAGGATAAAACGCATCACAGGAAAGGACAGACTCTAACCTCTGAACTCACATATAACAAGGCCCACTTGATGTATTCATACCCCAAACTCAGAAGTTGTAATTCCGATAGTGAACTTTTAGCATCTTCGCAAAGAGGCACAAGGAAATCTAAGGATGCTACCACTGAAACAGATGGCTTAGTGAATACATTGCTTGGTGATAAAAAAGCAAAAGCCATGGATGAGTTGAAGAATTTAAAGAATATTTTTGTTAACTTTAAGTGCCACTTGAAAGGGGAAACTAAATTGATTTTGGAGAGCATTTTTCAGGAAATAATGTCTGATTTAACTCAGGCCATTCCCTCTATTTCTTCTGTTACTGCTGAAGTTTTTGTTGACCAATGGGAACCTGAAAAAGAAGACCTGGTCTCCAACGTTGATATTTGCTCATTAGCTTCAGACATTGTGGAAAACGTGTTTGATAAACTAGAAACTGCAGTTGAGAAAAAATGTGTTGAGATTTTCTCACAAGAAGAGTTGTCAGTAGACATCAAATCAAGTTTAACAGCTAGTGGGGAATATTTCACATCATCAAACGGAAGACCTTCAGAAGATTCCCTGCCTTGTACTTTGGAACCTATGTGCCATCTTACAGAAGATATGGTGCATGACATTTTAGAAAAGCTGATGATCCTTGCATCAGTCAAGCAAAGTGAGCATCCTCTTGAAGATGCAACAAAACGTTCCGACCCACAACAAAGGACAGACCCTACTTACACCATCCTTCAGAGAGCCAGCAAAAAGAAATCTGCTCCTGAACATGAGACAGCAAATTTAATTGCCAATGAAGAAATACAAAATTTAATGTCAAACATTTTCTCACAATCCTGTTTAGTTCATTATATAGAGGAGGCAGTCAGCACTATATTAGGTTACATACAAACTGAACTTAATAATGACAGACTTCTTGCATCTGAACAAACAATAATATTCCTTCATCTACTTGATGAGATCTTCACTCATCTGCACCATGAGACAGTAAAACCAAATGTCCAAAAAAGTAGACGATCTACACAGAGACATCTTTCTGACGTCAAGGAAAAGTACAGGCTCACTGGCACTACAGTGTCTAATGGTGCTCAGTGTAAAAGACCATTCCCACGTGTTAATGTTCCAGGCATGGTCCTTTATTCTGAAGATGATAATGAAGAAATAAACAACATTGTGAAAAACGTGATCGATTCATCTCTCAAAGACGAAAAAGCAAAATCACAAGAACAAACATCTAATCATTGGTTCACAAAGGCAAACACTTCTTTTGAATACAAAAGAAATGCTAAACCACTGACCAAGCCTACTTCTCGCAGCCAAGTTGCATTTCATGATTGGGAGTTAAAGACTGAGCTACCACCACTTATCAATGAAGACATTTTAAAGGAAAAACACTGCCTAAATAAAGACATTTCAATTTTTAGCCAAGATGAAAAGCATCAAATAAAAAAGGCTTCAGAGATGACAGTTAAGCATATTTTAACGGAAATGCTCAAGGATATATCTTCTGTTTCTCCCGGCAGTCTAGGTAACAAAATTGGCAAAGAAACTTCCACTCTTCTTTCAGAACAATCACAAGGGTACTCACATCAAGAATGGATGGACCAGATGTTCTCCGTGTCAGAAATAAGTACAGTGGCTCAAGAAATAACAGATTCTGTGTTAAATATACTTTTTAAGGCATCAAACTCCTTGTCCAGTCCCACTAAAAGTTCTGCTTCATCCTCAGTTCATCAAACTTTTCTGGATAATTCTGACATTCCCCATATAGTCAAGGACACACCACACAAAAAACCACTAAAAATATGGTTTGATAGTGATAGGAAAATGAAATATTTATCTTCACTTGATACAGATTTCGCAAAGCCTTCGTGGTTAAAATCTGGAGAAAGCAGACCTAAATGTGTAGATAATATTATTGATAAGATCACTAATACAGTTTTTAAAAGGCTGAAGTTATTTGTTTGTCCAAAATTGCAAACAGAATTCAAACTTTCACCTGCCGAGCAATCTTCATTGAAATCTCAACTTAGCACATATACAGCTAAAGTAGTAAACATTGTTTTAGATGCTCTCCAGAATGAACTGGAACTCAGTAAGAAAAATGTAAATCTTAGGGACCTAGACCACAACAAATCTCATACAAGTAAAGGGTTTTTGGCTGATACTGATAGGAAATTAGAATCTCTCATAGCAAACCTCAATGATGACAATATGGAAAGTCCATTATTAACTTGGATTTGTGAGATGTTATTAAGTGAAAATGAAGATCAGAGAAGTATCTCACTTCCTTCAGATAAGCCAAAGTCTGCAACTTCCTACGAATATGACAATACTGACAGACAAAACATTTTGCCAAGTAGACAGGATAAAGAAGCTTTTCGCAAATATTTGGCTACTCCGTGTACCATCCATAGTGCCGTGAGCAGAAAAGACCTCAAAGAAAATGCTAATGTGCAGGTATTAGATAAGATTGGGGAAACAGTACATGAAATGTTAAACAAACTGATAGACACTCCTCCTGATTCTAAGGCACCCTTTAAAGGGCAAAAGAAAGAAAATACAAAGAAAGATCAACAAATGGCTGCTGCACAGAAGTCTAATATTCAGGCCATTTCCAAAACAATTTTAGAATATATCCTTGAAAAGCTATGTAGCATTGACATGGATACCAGTTGTGCAAGTACTGGACTTAAAGCTGTCTCAGAATCTCCTGATATTGACAAGGTATCATTTGCTTCAATTATTGAGGAAATGGCCAAATGCACTAACATACTATCCAGCATAATTTCCAGAAAGACACAGAAGGATGGCAAAAAGGTGACTAAAAGCAAGGCCAAAAGTATTTCTTCTATGTCTTCCAAATCAGAGAGCTCCAAAGAAGCTCACCAAAATACACTGAAAGCTGTTGCCTCTGATATTCTTAATATGGTTTTCACTAAACTGGAAGGGTTTGCCAGTGGAAATTTAGAAGTTCAAGATGTTACTAATGATGGCAATAAAAAAGACAATAGGGTGGACAGGGAAAATGGAAGTAGTGGTGCTTTCTCAGATACACATGAAGAACCATTAGAGTCTGTTTTGTACATGCAGGCAAAGAAGGTATCTAGTGCTATTTTGAAAGCCATTCAGACAGAATTAAATGGGAACTCAGATGATTTGAGGAAAAGTGTCAAAAAGTCATCACCTGAGACGCGAATGTTTATGGACATAGTCAATTTAATTTTAGATGTAGTATCCTCAGATATGTTTAATGAAACTGAATCAAAAGACAGAGACATCAAAACCTACCGGTACCAGCCAACTTACGGAAATTTTCTTCCTGGAGGAGCTGAATCAGATTCATTTCCAGAAGATGATACGCATGCAGAGAAGAAATTCACTAGAGAGAGAACATCACTAAGACAGGAAGCTAAATTCTATTCTCCTAAACAAGGGGTTCTAGAAACAAGCCTACATGAAATTGAAATGAAACTCACAGAGCCACATAAATCTCCAGTCATTCCCATCATAAGAAATATTTTGAATGAAATTTTTCAGAGTAATTTAATCAATCAGTTAAATGTGCCTTTGCTCTCCAACTCTCATGTTAGTGGCATGTCTCACAACGTTCATGAGTCGACTGCTCAAAGACCTGTTCAGTGTGTGAATACAATGATGGGTCCTTTAGTGTCTGACACAGATGCGATCATAGTGGCAAGTGATATCGTTAGAATTGTATTTCATAAACTTTATACGGCTTCCATGAAAGAAGGAAACGTAAGTGAAAACAGGCACAAAAACATCACCTTTTCAGCAAATGTTTCTTTTCATGAACAGCCCTATGGAGGAAACTCTGTTACTACTTTGAACAGAAGCCTTTGCACGCTGCAACCCAGATTCAGTGTTGACAAACAGACCAAAGTAAATATGATTGAAGATATTATACAGGCAATACTTCAAAACTTGGAAACATTTGCTACTTCCAAAATAAAATCTCTCTTTTGTTCCCAAGTCAACTTCACAGTCCCAGAGGTTTTACCTACTCAGCAAGATGAGTGTACACTAAGCAAAGCATTATCAACTGAAAATTCATATTCTGATGGGCCATTTTCCTTTCCCTCAGTGGATCCTAAGACCAGTACATTTTGCCAAGTCTCTTTGTCTAAATTAAATACTTATGCAAAAGAAGTGGCTAGAAAAATTTTACAGGGAATCAAACATGAGTTGGATAAAGAAAGAGAAAGTCCTTTCTTAATTCATAACATTGTGGTTTCTGAAAGCATTATAAGTCAAATTGTTAACACAATGCTAGATATTATATCATGCAAAAACAGAAGTGACAACAACTGTGAGAAAAATAGTGACTCTGCTCAGGCAGAGTACATTATTGAAAAGTTGTTCAATAAGACTGAATATCAAAAAATACTTCAGTTTCAAATACAGAACACCATTGAAGGCATCTTATGCGATATTTATGAAAAAACCCTGTGTAAGAATAGTTTCTCACTTGCCACACCCACTCGGAAATATCACATAACTGGTGAATGTTCAGAACCAAATTCTGAACTGCGCACTCAGGTTGCAAGTAAGATTTCCCCTGAACGATCGGTTCCTAGGTCAGATGTCCTTTTGCTATCCAAGGATGTTGTGGATATTGTTCTTTATAGTCTCACTTCTGCCACCATGCTTGGCACAGTTGCAGAGGGTCCAGCTTTTGGAAGATCACCCTTTTGTGATATGTTTTCAAAAGCAGAGTACCAAGCATCTCTTCTTGTGGAGTCAAAAAACAAAGGAAAACCAGAGTGTTTTCCACATGCAAGTGATAAGAAACCAGCATATGCTGTTGGTAATCAGACAGCTGTAGAGAAGAAAGAGGATCCCAAGCAACCTGTTCCTGACCCATGTGAGCAAAGTGCTAACTTCATCACAAGAACTATTTTTGATCGGTTACAAACTTTTGCCACAGAAAGAGTAGATTCACTAATTACTCTTGCTTTTCAGCCTAAAGGAGCGTCATTTGTGAGTCCACAATTGGAAAATTATAGACAAGATGTCAGTGTTTCTCATGAATTGAGCCAAGTGGAACCTGATGCAAATGTCCCAAAAAGATCAACAACTAAAACCATTCTCAACCAAAAGCTTGGAGAACCCACTTGTGCCAGTTACAGAGAAAAAATTGGAGCCACAATTCACTTATCGCAAGCTAGCCTGAAGGAATATGCTGATATCATTGCCAATGGTATTTTGAAGCTTATTAAAAATGACTTAGACTTAGAAATCCAAAAGGTGAATCCATATCCAAACGATATTTTATTCCAAAAAAATATAGTTGTGAGTGAAATTATAGACAATATCTTAAAGATTTTACATAATAAAATATGCATAGAGGAAATTAGTTTTTCCTCAGAGAAGACTAACTTTTCACAATTAACTCCATCAAATGAAATATTGCTGGAACACAGAGAGGAGGAAAAGAACACTTCATTATCTCTGCTTACAAACTGTCCATTAGAACAAAACCAAATGACATTTGAAAAAGAAAGCCAGAGAACTGTTTTGGAAGAAATATTTATGAGAAATGGGAAACCAGAACAAGAAGAAAAAGCTGAATTGCTCAGAAAAGTGGCAGAACTTTTGAATAAGTTAGACCGAAGAGTAATGGAAGTCATAGGCCATTTGCTTCCGTTTAATGAAGTCCCCCATTTTAATTCTAAACTTAAAACTTCAGATACAACCGGAAAAAACTTCTGTCCATCACACATTAGCAGTATAGCAAATGATATCATTGAATGTGTTTATGGTAAAATGTACTCTGTTGTTGTGACAGTACTATACAAAAATAGTGAAAGTAGGGGAGAAGGAGAAACACCCCACAAGAATGATACCTCAGCAATGAAAGCATTATATTTTAGAGGGACCAAGCAAGCAGGAAAAAGAAGTAATTCCCCTAGATGTGCAATACCAGAGGTATGTCCTAATGCAGACAGTCAAAATGTTTCTGTGTCAGGAAAGACTTTTCTGCAATATTCACCATTACAAATAGGAAAAGATTTAATCTATATAGTGCTCAGTAAGATCACAGATTTTGTCTCACTACATCTAGAAGAGAACTTGTCCTCCGCAGGGTATTCTGAGGAGTTGCAACTTTGTAGATTGCAGAACTCTAAAGACAGCCCTAAGGACAGCCCTAAGCCAGGTTTTAAAACAAGTTTAAAAACAAGATCTTTGCATAAATTTAAAACCAAACCACATGCAGGACTTAGTGGTGTTAAGGCAAAAAGCAAAGCCAAGTTAAGTACTGGAGAGAAGATGCCAAGAGATGGTCAGTCGAAGACTGCTGTTCGGCTGCCACACATCTTTGCCACAGGAGATGCCAAAAACTTACTGGAAACAAAACTTCCCCCTTCAGAACTAAAAGTGTATGCCAAGGATATAATAAGCAATATTCTAGAAGCAATAATGAAAGAATTTGAAAGGGTGACACAAACTAGAGCAATGGTACATATAAAAGTTTTACCATCTGATCAAATCATGGAAGCCAGTAAAATAGTGAGTTTGGTTTTGCAAGAATTATATGCTACAACCATCCACAGTTTGGCTTATCCAATCAAATCCTCATGTCTGGATGATCTCAAATTTTCACAGCGCTGTTTATATTCTCCTGCTAAAGAACAAGCATGCTTTTACTTAGAGGATGTTTCCTCACAGCTAGAACAGATTTTTCCTAAAGAAGGTATATTTAAAAAAATGTTTGACAAATGGCAAACAGATTCAAATGACATGGAAAATGAAAAGTATGCTCTGTTGACAATAGCTGATAATGTTTTGACTGAAATTTCAATAAAAGCCAAAGACTTAGAATATTCTCTTTCTCTTTTAAACTTGCCACTTCTGGAGCATCGTGAAGGCAGTTTCTCTAATCAATTTAAAGAAGATTGTTCTAGAACAGACGACACCAAAGCACAGATTACTATGTTTGGAAGAGAAATTGTTGAAATGCTGTTTGAAAAATTGCAGCTATGCTTTTTGTCCCAGATGCCTACTCCAGATAACAAAGAAACTCCAACGAATAGGAAAGAACATAGTACTGGTAAAAGTAAGCATGGTTTCCCAACCAAGCACATCAACAGCAGTTTACCAGTGTGTGACATAAAGACAAAAGATCAAATTTCTACCACTTCTTACAAACAAGTTACTCAAGAAATTGTAGGAAGGGTTTTAAATCTGTTAGAGTCATTTGTGGACTTACAGTTTAAGCATATCTCTAAATATGAATTTTCTGAAATAGTGAAAATGCCTATTGACAACCTTTTTCAAGTCCAACAGAGATTATTAAGCAAAAAGATGTCACCAAAATTACAACCACTGAAAAACTTTTCTGATGAATGCAAGCCAAGCACTGTTATTTCCAAAGAAAACATACAGAATACTCTCCTGCGGGTACATTCATTTCATTCAGAGTTACTTACATATGCTGTTCATATTGTCTGTGACATGCTTGCTATAATCAAGAGCAAACTGGACAAAGAAATAAACCAAATGGAACCATGTTCCACTAGTATATTGAAAGAGAACATTGTAGCAAGTGAGATCATTGGAACATTAATGGACCAATGTACTCATTTCAGTGCGTCTTTGATCAGAAACCTTTCTGTGGAAAGTTCATTCCAAGGAGCTAAAAACACTTATCCTGTCAAGAAGGATGAATTTGCAAAAAATATGAAAATACCCACACCAAAGTTAGATGATGCTAGTTTGGAACATAATCTTCTACAAAGAAGTGCACCTAGCTTGGTATTTTATTCATTGGAAGATACGAGAAAAAAGTACAAGCTTTCATCCAATTTACCCTCAAATGTCACATCTTCTGTAGAAGACACAATTAAAAGTTTGGAATCATTGGGAAGGTCTGATTCAGAAACAGTGTCATTGTGTTCCAGAAATAAAGTTGAAGAACATCACCAAGTGAAACCTAACTTGGGCCATTTTGATGAAGCCATGGAAAAAAACAGCCCCCTCCCAGAAGGCAATGTCTTACAAAAACTGTTTAAGAAAGCAAATGACTCCACAGAAGTGTCTTTACAGCAAGTCATGTCTTTCCTAGAAATGGGAAAAGGTGAAAATCCACAAGTATTTCATTATGGAACTCTAAAACCAGTTGTTGAGCCAAACCAAATTCAGACGACTGTTTCTCCGCTCAGAATATGCTTAGCAGCTGAAAATATTGTCAGTACTGTGCTGTCAAGCTATGGTTTTCCAGATCAACCACTCACTAATAAAAGCATGGAAACAATGAAACCATTTTTTATATCAAAACAAAACTGTCTCTCTGAAATATCTGCAGGACCAAACAATAAAGAGGAGAGTTTGCTTAGAATGTGGACTAAAAGAATTAGCTGTGGACCTGAAGATGGTGGAATCCCTGAAACTTGTGGGGCAGATTTTTCTTTATTGCAAAAATGGCAAAACAAGACTCCAAAGATGAAGAAAATAGAGACTCCCAAAGAAGCTGAAGTCATTGTATTTGCTGATCATGAACTGGGTCCAAATGAAATTCACTTGGTAGCAATGCATGTCACCACATCTGTGATCACATATTTGAGGAACTTCAAAACTAGAGGTAAGCAAGAGATAGCTATGAAAATGTGTTATGTACATGTACCAACTTCCTATGATAGTTTTAATTATTATGTACTGTAAGCATGTATCAATAAAAATTTAAAAATTAAAAAAGTTGATGTGATTCAGGGAAAATACTAAAAGAAATATTTATTTGTCTTTTTCGAGACAGGGTCTCACTCTGCAGTTCAGGCTGGTCTTGAGCTCACTTTGAAGCCCAGGCTGGTCTCAAACTTGCAACGATTCTCCTGCCTCAGCCTCTTGAGTGCTGGGATTACAGGCATGTGTCACCACACCTTGTTTAAAAGACATATTTAAAAGATCTCCTGTCAAAAATATATATTCTCAGTTTTTAAATGAAAATAGCTTTGAAGGTGAGATGACTGTTGAACAGCTTTTTAATCTCCTAGGATGCTAAAAAAATAATAAAAGTTTAAATATTTACATGGTTTAAATTGAAAGGTTTTGTTGTTTGCTTTTCTATATCTGTAGATGAAGAAAATGAGACAATTTCAAAGCAGGAGATTTTGCTTGAGTGTCAGGCATGGATTCTGGTGTTTTCAAAGTTATTATGCATATTTCTGCCTTTGTAGTCTATTACTAACATTTTTGGAGTTGCAAACTTTTATTTTAGTCAAGACGATATTGCAACAAAACTCTTTAGTATCCTAAAAGTAAAACAAAAGATAGTTTCCAATGTTTTGACTAAAAATAGTTTTAAATATTTATATGAGACTTCCAGGCATTGCTGGAGAAATTAAAGACTGTTTCACTAAACCTGTAAAATAATTCTGTGCTCTAGAATTTCTAGCTTAGAGCCCATAACTGTCCAAGCAAGACAAATACCAACACATGGCTTAGAGGTTTGCGTTTTGATGTTATTTTCTAAATGTACTGAGTAAAATTAAGATTCCACCACATGAGAAATAAATATTTGAGGAAATCATCCTTTATTTCTTCATTAGGTTTTTCTTTCCTTTTAGTGAGGTACTCCAAAGGTAGCATACATATTTAAGTAATTATCAGTATGTGTCAATAGTTACCAACACGTGGAATTTCCAATATTTTCTTTAATGCACACTAAAAATTGGCAATGTTTTTTTTATTTTTACTGCAGAGAAGGCACGTCTTGTTTCTACACTGTCAAGTAAAGACTGTCAGTCAAGAGAGCCCCTAAGAAGCATGTACAGTAATTCTTCTGTTAATCAGTTCTGTAAACATCTCACTGAGTCAGTCATTTGCCATTTAATTTTAAGTATTTCTGATGGTACCAAAGAGGGTAGAGAAAAAGACAAACTATGGGAAATCCAAGGTGTGGCATTTAACAAGATTATTTTGATTCATTCTCAAGTATTTGAGAACAGATCAATATCTATTGGAGAACTTGCTTTAAGTATTTCTGAAATAATTATTGAAGTTCTTGCCGATAATAACATTGTAGAGGCTGACGTTGGACGGCAAATGATTTCTGCCAAAACAAAATACGTTTACTGTTCAGGAATAACTTCTGCCAACTTTGATGATTTTTTTCAAGATCTCTTAACAGGAGTGATTCAAGTGCTATCTGAAGAAATAGGAATAAATCATCACTTTAAAAACAATGGAAGACACAAATCATACTCCAGTCTTGGAAGTAATAATGTGTCTATTTGCAATAGAACTAATACTATGGAACTCCCAGGCCCCAGAGATTGGGAATCATCAACTCACCAAATCGATCAGCTTGTTCAGAAAAACAAGTTAAAGTATCTGATGTCTCAGTTAGACAGCCTGATGGGCAGCCTAAAAACTGATGAATCTAAAAAAGTAGTCAATAAAGTATTTAATATTATTTTAGATTTATTTTTGCCAGATGAATTCCCAGATGGAGTTGCGGACTCAGGTAAATTAACAAGAAGATATTTCTCTTCCCCAAACAATCAACAAAGTAATGGCATCCTTAGAAATAATCAAGTGCTGTCCCCCAAATCAGTTTTTCTTCTCAATGTGGTATGTGAGAAACTTATTTGGACACTTCTGGAAAAATGTTCAGCCACTACCTTTCTTGATGATGGTCTTCTTGCTAGTGAAATATCAGCAGAAGTACATCAACTTTTGAAAATACTTCAAAGGTTAGAAGATGGATATCTTGATTATTGTAAGAGATCAGTGGACTGCAAAGAACTTCAAGGAGATTGCATGTCAGATCTTTTGGAAAATCTGGCAGACGTGAATCAAGATATATTGTCATCAGATTGTATACTTACTATTATTTCTCACAGCTTGGTTAAATCATTGATGGATAAACTATCTCAGAGTTTACAAGAAGATCATAAAAGTCCATTGTTTGAAAACAAATGTTTGAACCATAGAAGAGGAGAAATGCAATCTAATTTCACAGAAGCAAAAAGACCAGAACTCATGGAGTTCAGACAAGGTACAGGCTTTTCAGGATTCACAAGTTATGACAGCACTTCTTTGACAGGATTCCTAGATAATCCACTTGTTGCCAGCTCAAAAATGCAAGTACCATTTGGCAAGCAATGTACAGTAAAATCCTCTTCGTGGTCACCTCTTAATAGAGAGAAAACAAAGGAAATGGATACAGTAGTCATTCGTAACATATATCAAAGAGATATGAACACAGGTGTTTACTCAGCCACTTTTTTGGAGGAAATAATATCAGAGTTGTTTTTTCATTTCTCTACATCCCTGTGGGAAAAAAATGCACACATCACTGAGGCCCAGCTCAATGAGATGAATACATTGTTTGTCAACCATGTAGTAAATGAGTTTAATAACGCTCAAGTCACTGTTCTGAGGAATGATGAAGAAAGACTGTATTTTCCACCAATCCATAAAGAAATGGTGAGGAAGATTGTCGACACAGTGTATTATGATGTTTTACACAAATATGAATTGAAAGTGACCCGTGATAATAATCTGGCATGTGAAAATTGTTCAATAGCTCAGCAAATAACAAATGGTATACTGTTAGAGATTTTAGATTACCAGCTCCCCTTTTCCCTCAAGGCAAACCTCAGAACTCATTCACGCTATCCTCTTGAAGCTGAGGTTATACTGCAGAAGCTTCAAAGCAACCTAAGAAAGGTCACCATCCAAGCCAGGTCTTCAAAAAGCTATAGCACCATGTTACCACACTCATTTTTAGAAGATGTCATCAGAAGACTTTTACTGCAGCTCACACCTGTGTCTGCTAAACCTTCCTCTTTGGAAAATGCATGTGCAACGAGCTCAGATTTTAATGAAATGTCCACCTGTGTAATAAATAAGGTTATGTCAGCCATTTCAAAACATAAAATCTGGTTTACTAGCTATGAAAATCAATGCTACTCCTCAGAAAAGAACCTCCAAAAGATGGTGGACTCTGTTTATGACAATATTTTACAAATCTCTGATTCTCTTGTTTCAATACAGAAAGGTATAGTTAGCCGAAGCCCAATTATGATTGATCGTATAGCCAGTTGTATTCTCCAAGAAATTATTGAATGTCATCTCCAACCGTTTCTGTGTGGAGAGGTTTTATCATGTCCAGGAACTCCACTGGATGCAGTATCTAATATGGTTCAACAGGTTCTTTATGAAGTCCTAGAACCACACAGACCCCAGAAGCCACCAGCTGTAGGTATTTCCTCTGATGTATTCATAGGGGAGATGGTTGCCAAACTTTTATCAAAGATTTTTAGCCCTAGGTCTTACACTGAATTTGAGCTGGAAAACATGACACAAAAAATAATAAACTCTGTGAATGAGTACTTTGACAAAGGTGGAATTCACATTTTATATAATGACAAGAAGTCTTTACCCTCTATAGATAGAGATATTGTAGATGAACTTGTCACTTCAGTTTATGGGAGTGTGTTAAACCAGTACGGACTAGACCCTAACATTAAAAAAGAGACAGAAAATAGTGATACATTTGTGGAAAATGTTACTAGTTTAATTGTGGCAGCTATTTCAAACTATCTACTTCATCCATTGTTTTCTGGTGATCTGTCAACTTCATCTTATTCCATGTTGATGGCTGAGAATATTGTTCAAGACATCCTTAGCAACATAAGTCAATCACCTGGGTCAAACCAGAGTTTACTTCCATATAACACCTTACTGCCATATACATTCTTAGAAGATATGATCAGAGTACTATTATCAAGATTCTTTCCGGCTGCATCTAGTGTGGTTTCATACAGAGAAACTCCAAAAGATAAATCAAAAGTGAGTTTTAATGAAATTGCTTCCAACCTAATCAGTGACATTAGGATGAAAATTTCCCAACATGAAATTCGATTTTCAAAATATGAAGAAGAAATCAAGTTTGTTTATTCAGAAGATGATGTTCAGCATCTTGTTGACTCCGTGTTCAACAATATTTTGCAAAAATCTAAGTCTCAGGAATCAGTGGAGCAAAACATTACAAGCACCAACAATGTTCTTATTGATAGAATAGCAGGTTTCATCATTAAACATGTCTGTGAACAACATCTTCAGCCATTTTTGGATGTAAATTCATCTTCCTCATCCTACCCACATTTTGATGATAAGAGACAGCAGTCATTTTACACCAGTGTTTATTCCTCAACTTTTTTGGAGGATGTGGTATCTGGGGTTTTAAGCAAAATATTCCACAGGGCAGTTGGTATTGTACAAATGAAAACCATGAGAGATTCAGAGGATGAACTGTTTGATAAAGCTGAAAAACTTGTACATTTGATAACAGAGGAATTCTCAAAAGCTCAAGTTACTGTTATAGAAAATGCTGAGGAACAGTTGTGTTTGCCTCCAGTGGAGAGAGATGTAGTAAAAAATATTATTGATACAGTATACAGTAGATTTTTAGAAGAATATGAAATAGAAATCAGGCCTCATAAAGATTTTCTAAGTGACACAAACACATTGGCTGCTCGGATAACTAAAATCATCCTGACTGAAATTTTTGACTTCCAAATTCATCCAGATCTGATAGCAAAACTGTCTTTTAAGTCTCATTCCAGACTCAGTGACAACATTTTGATACATAGAGTTCAATACGATATTGGTAAGTCAAGATTCCGAAGACAGGCTTCTACAATGTATACTACTCTGTTATCACAAAATCATTTGGAAAGAATCGTCACTCAGCTTGTCTCTCAGATTAATCCATTGACATCCACTTTAGAACATCCAGATACTGCTCAGTCAGATTTAAACGACACAGTCATAAAACTGATAAATGAGATCATGTCAGTAATTTCAAAAAATGCAATATGTATCACCAAACATGGAAATGGAAAACAAAATATGATTTCAGAAAAAGATATACAGTCTATGATTGATTCCATCTATGCCGATCTTTCTCATTCAAATATATACAAGTCTCTCACAAAAGATAAAAAAAGCATAAGTAGCATACCTGTTTCAAAAATAGCAAGTTTCATAATAAAAGAAATCTTTAACCATCACCTACAGTCATTTTTATCTGGAGATAAACCTCCTCTTTCAGCTTCAGTTGATCAGATTTGCAAAGAAAAAGCAATAGATCCTAAGCAAAAAAGATGGTCTTGCATTGTGAACTCAGCTGTCTTCTTGGAGGAAGTCATTTCTGAGCTTTTATGCAAAATTCTTTATGCCTTCACACACAATGTCTTGGCTTTTGAAAGTCCAGACATAGCAAAAGCCCAAACTACTGACATTGTTACAACATTGGTAAAATCAATTGTTCTAGAATTTACCACATCAGAGAGTTTAGTTGCAGATAGCTTAGATAAAAATTTGTGCTTTTCAGAAGAATATAAGGAGATGGTTGGAGAAACTGTCAACTTAATTTATGAAAAATTATTAGATGAATATAATTCTTTAGTTCAAGTATACAGGGGTATACAAAGTGACACTACCTGTTTTGGAAGAAAAATATATCACTTGCTATTGGAAGAAATTTATGATTATCAAGTGCAGTCATTAATTTCAGGAGAATTAGTGTCCTCTTCCTGTTCTTCCCTTCGCGCTGATAACATCATCAGAAATGTACTCAGCGTCATCTTGAGTGATAGCAGTACCTTGCCATCATGTGTTACTGTATTTCCTCGCTCTCTTTTAGAAGATATGATTTACAAGCTCCTAGTGCATATCTTTCCTCCAGCTGACACTGAAAACAAACTAACAGAAGAGCTTACTCCAGATGATGATTTTGCAGCTGCAGCTTCAGAAATGACTGATGAAATTATAAAAGAAATTTTTGAACATGAGATTCGCCTTGCCACTGCAGTGGAGAATGCAGAAAGTATGCAGTTAGAAGTCCTTGAAAATTTGGTTGACTCCATATGTAACAATATTTTGAAAAAACCTGAATTCCAAGCTGAAGTACAGAAAGATGCAAGCAGTAAAGGAGGATCATTTCTCAGTAAAATAGCGGGCTTCATTATGAAGGAAATTATGGATCATCATTTACAACCATTTTTATATGGTGAAGAATCATCTTCCAGTTACTTACCTGCTTGTGACCGTGCCTCTGTAGTTGCCAAATCTGGTAAAGAGACATCACAGGTTTCTCTGTTTTCAGCTACATTTTTGGAAGATGTAGTAGTTGACCTTGTTCACAAATTTTTTTCTTTCTCAGCTGTTAAAGATTCTAAGAAAAGAGCAACGCCAGAGCCAGATATTGTGAGTTTAGCTATCAAATTTGCAAATGCTCTTCTAGGAGAATTTAGAAAAAATGAAATTAAAGTTTTACCACAAGCTGAAGAAAAATTTTCTTTCCCACCAATTGCTAAAGAAATAGTTGCTGACATATCCAGTTTTGTGTATGATCAATTCATAGGGAAATTTGGATCCAATGATATTCAGAAGGGTTATAAAAGTAACATTGTTGTAGAAATAATTGCTGCTTTAGCCCAGAAGGCAATCTCTGCATTCAAGATTCAACCGCTATTCTCAGGAGACTGGTCTTCCACCTTCTTTTCATTTTTAAATCCAGATACCATCACCCAAAGGGTTCAGCACTTACCACAGAACACTTCTGTGCAGATAACTAGATACTCAGAAGAGAACCAACTTACTTTACCAGAACAATCATATAAACAGACTTCCTTAAGCTCAGATCAGAAAAAGATGATAGTCAATTTGGAACAAAATAGAAATGCAATGAGTAGAAAAAATTTCCACACTAAAGAACTCTCAGTGAAAGCAGAAGACATCCAAAATCCAGTGCTTACCTCTATCACTACCCTTATGGAAAGCAACATGATTAATGTCATGTCAGGGTCATCTGCAGGAATGGCACATAAAAAGAAAGAGGATAGAAATAAACTGGGTATTCTGACTCCAAAAAATAATGATAGTGCATCAAAAGGTACTTCTTCAGCTACCAAGGCAAATAGGAAGGAGCAAGATTTGAGAAAAACAGTTAAAAATCATGCAGTTGAAAAGAAAAAAAAATCAATACCAAAAAATGAGGCGTCACAGGGTAGTAAACTACAAACATGTTTTTCAGTTGTTCCTGATACAGAACATGAGGATGGAGTACCTGAGTCAGATTTTCAAATAAACAAGGACAAGAATATGGACAATACCAAGGCAAGTTCAATAAAAGAAAATTATCAGGACTTTCAGTTATCTCCTTGGAAGCCTAAGGTGAAAAATACTGAGACCACAACAGAGAAAACTTTGGAAATGATGAAAAAGCCAATAAGTGAAGAAATGACAGACTCTCCTACTGAAATAGATATGGAAGAGCAAATCTACTCAGATTATGAAACTGTTCAAAACATCATCGAAAATATTTATGGGAATGTTTTAGAAAGATCTTCTCTTCAAGAACCTCCAGATTTTTCAAAACACAGATATAGCAAAAGCTTCCCCAGTAATAAAGCACTGAGTGTATTTGAGGAGCCTGGCAAAGAGTCTCCCCAGTTTGTTATGACAAAGAGCTTATCTTCCTCAGTTAACAAAAAAGACTTGGTCAAAGAGACAGGAAAGAAAGTAAAAGAGAAACAAAACAAGAAAGAAAATGAAAGCAAGAAAAAAAAGGAAAATGAGAAAACTATAGAAAAGGAGAGAATAAGAGAAAAGCAGGTTGAAAGCAAAGCTACTGAAACAGATCATCCTCAGTACCTACCAGAAAGTAAACCTGGAATTTTTCCTGCTAATTTTTTAGAAGATGTTCTCACTGAAATAGTTAACAAACTGCTATTTTCTTCCTCACCAGAAATGGAAACGTGTGAAAAAAGCCAAAATGTAAATGAGTATCAGAATCAGACTAAACTCTGTGATGCAGCTATGAAACTTATCCATTCACTGATAAAGGAGTTTTCAGATGCTCAAATTAAGGTGTTTAGGCCTGATGAGGGAAATCAGCTTTTCCCACATACAAGTAAAATGTCTTCAATTCATACGGCAACTTCCAGGAATAAAGAATCAACTACAGATGAAACATCATCAAGCATTAAGATACAGAACATGAATAAAATGCCGGACACATTTGAAAAACTCTCTTCACCTGAGTTACCTCTGCTAGATGAAATGCCATCAATTGATAAAACACTGGTCAATAAAGTTGCTCACTCTTCTATTTGCAATATTTTGAAAGAATATACAACTCAAGAATCTCTTTGTCAGGACATTATCAATAATGGGAAAAATTTAGTAAAAAGGTTAACTAGTGCAGTGATACATGAACTTTTTCAACATCAGCTTAACTTGGTATTTTGTGATAAGGCTCCAAGTTCAGCATGCTTGCCTCTGGACTCTAAAGATCTTGTTAAAAAGATCCAAAAAGTGGCCCAAACAGCCACCAAAGAATGTCAGACAACATCACCATATACTGTAATGTTGCCTCATCAATTTTTAGAGGATGTTATTTCTACCCTTTTATCAAAAATTTTCTCAAAAATATCCAACACCATCACCAAAGGAGAAACATCTGAATACAAATTTTCCACAGAACTTGATTTCCTTCAAATGGAGTTAGTAAGTAAAATTGCAGCAGAGATCTCCAAAGATGAAGATATGATCATACAGTATGTAGAATCCTTGCATCCCAATGATGATGAAATTATTGAATTGGTGGTTCAGTCAATTTATAATAATCTTTTGCCACAATTTGGATCACAAGAAGTCATACAAAATTGTGTATCAAATGGATGCAGGCTTCTTTCAGAAACCATAGTTGACCTAGTTCTAAGAGAAGTGGCTGGCAATCAGTTGCAAAACTACTTTGGTGGAGAGTTAACTCCCCATCAATGTGCAGAAGTTGACAGTGTTGTTGAAAATATCCTTTTCAATGTCATCCAGACTACTCCAACTCAACCATCACATGCTCATAAAGTGTCTTATAGTATCATAGAAGAAATTGCTGTAAAATTTCTGTCAAAGCTCTTATCTGTGTTTCCAAAAGTACATAAGAAAAGAACCAAATCTTCAGAAACTGAAATGCAAAAAATAACCTCAAAAATACTAAATTCATTCCAAGAATTTATCTACAGAAGTAAGATCAAACTTACAAAGCCTGCCAAGGAATCACCTACTGTATCTTTAGATGACAGTGAAGCTATTGAAAAAGTAGTTAATTCTGTTTATAGCAGCGTTTTAAAACACTCTGGTTCCCATACTTCTGTATTTAAAGATTTAATGGGTCAGAGTAATGTCCTCTCTGACATAATAGGTTTTTTAATGGTGAAGGAAATTTCCAATTCTGAATTTCAACCTCAAGTAGAAGAAGAAATATCAAGTTCAGAACTAGTTCTGGAAGCTGTCAAAATTATGGAAAAAGTGGTCAAAATTGTTGCTAAATTTAAGTCCCAGGAAAACTTCTCATCCGAAAAATGTTCTACGTTAGATACCAAAGTTTTAGAGGAAGCATTGGCCTTGTTTTTGGCTAAACTAGTAAGATTGCCTTGTGCCTCAAACCAAGATACACACTACCTATCAAAATCTGACTTGAATAAGATCGCATCACAACTGACAAAATCTGTATCAGCTGAAGTTTCTAGAAGAAACATTAGTCTAGTATCTGCTGAACCTGAAGAATATTCTTCAAGTCAAGAAGAGATGGACATCATTTTGCAGGTTGTTGATTCTATTTATGGTAATATGATGCAACAATCTGGAAGCCATGAAGAACTTTGTGACATAAAAGGTGCAGACACAGTCCTCTCTAAGGTAGTGAGTTTAATTGTTGATGGAGTTTCAAAAGTTCCATTGGATAGGGTTACCTCCACACGTTCATACAGTGGTGTCTTTCAAGATCTGAACATTGATAGAATCATTGAAAAGACAGAAAAGCATGCTGAGAAAATGATGGATGACAAAAAGTCAGCTGAAGATACATCTGGAGAAGAACGCTCAGTTGTAATAATTCCACATGTTGGAAGGAAAGCAATCAAAGTAGACCCACAGATTATTTCCCAGCACTTAGCAGTCATTTCTGTAAAGACTCAACCACTTGAGAAAATGAAGACAGAATGTTTAAAAAGAACTGGACACAGCATAGAGGAACTGAGACAAGCCTCTGTAGATGGGAGAAGTTACGCTGCCATAAGCCCAACTGATTTAGAACACAGAAAGAAAGAAAGACGTTCCTCTTTGAATAGTACGGGCCGACTGGATGTGAAACCCTTTGAGGTAAGTGCAAAGTCCATGGCAGAAAAATGAGTGATGCTGAGGCCTGGTTGTATAATTTCCTTCCTCAAATAGTTTATGGGAATGCATGTTTGTTGTTGTTGCCAAGCCCAACAGAAAACTGGTTGCACAAGTTCGTCTACACAGTTACACAGTTACACGACAAAGATGAGCCTCATTAGTTCTGTGACTCACTGTGCAGGGCTTGGGCTGGTTTTCCAAAGACAATCAACTTAATCTAGCTTTTCGTTAAGGAATAGGAATATAAGTACATATCCTTACCAACAATATCAGACTTAAGTTATAGTTGTTATTTCATGACTTTAAAGAAACATAATCTTGTATCATTCCATTCATTCTTCATTATAGGCTATCAAAAAATATTCAAAAAAGGGCAGTTAATAAAACATCAGGGTGCATGAAACTATCTAAAATAATTTTAGTTCTCACATTTTTAGCTCTAAGTAGGGTTCTTTTTCTTTAATAATATTCATCAACAAGGATTAGATGGAAACTTCTAGATAACATTTGTTCTTATGATGTAAATTGAATTACACTGATATTTCTCATTTACTCTATACTCTCAGGATTACCCAGTTTCCCTTGTCTTCTACCTTTGTTCTAGACCCAGCTTCTTGTTGCCATTTTTATGAAACTGTTTCTGTTTGGTTTAGATGACCTCTCGCCCTGTACCGAAGCCATGAATAAATTACATTAACTGAGACTTTGGAATGTCAAAAATTATTTTATTTTTCCTAGAAAACCACTAGTGAAGAAAACAAAATTGTCTGGCCCATGTATCAAGTTTTAGTAATCCATTACTTGTGTTGATTTTTATTTTAAAACATCTTGTGTTCGTGATGAGGCTTTGCTAAGAGGTCAAAGTGTGCTGAGGGGGACAGTCTGTGGCCTGGAGATAGTCTAAACAAAGTTTTCTCCAACCATGTTCCTTGGAGCATAAACTAGGGATGAATTTTTTCAAGCATTGTATGCATCCCATTGAACTAAGTCTTGAGACTCATACATAAGTTAATTGCTTCTTTATGTTCTAAAATCAAATATTGAGATTGGCACAGACTGAACCTCCTTTAGTAACTTTATCCTTAGTGTTTTGGAGCATGTGATGACGATGGTTCCTTCCAGTTTTAAAATTACTTATTTCTTCTAGGTTTCCATTACACTGGCCTAAGCTTAGTGGTATTCATTTATATATAAACAATGGCTTGGAAGTAAAATTGTTGTGAAAATATTATAGAATACAATTACTCAAAATCAGTTTTAAATTACAGAATTGTTTTTAACAGATCCTACTGTTAGGTACCAACTGCCTTGTAAAGGTATTTATAAACCACAGGAAACTGAAAGTGAGCTTTTCAAAAAGAACGATCACCTGTGTCTTTTTAAAACAGAGAAAAACAAACTTTGAAAGGGGAGAGGGAGGCAGCTGCCATAGGTAAGTCTGTTAAGCATATAAAATTCATGAAGCAATCTGCATATGAGTGTGGTCTATTCTTAACAAAGGCAAACAGAAGTAAAAGACAAAGAGGGAAAAATATTAGATCAAATGTTAGTCTAGATTTTTTTTTACTTTTCCTGAGAATTTAATTCTCTGTTTTGAAATACTATAAATTCTCAACTTTCCAGACATCTGCATAGTAAAAACAATGCTGTAACAAATGCCAAAGCCATATGGAATGATTTCAGAATTTCTAGACCACTCTTTTCTACACTAGAATGGATAATCCAGGTTGATTGCTTAGATCTTTCAAAACAATTACTATAAATAATTTGTTTTCACAGTAGGTATTCCTTACAGCCATCGTTACCTGAAAAGCTATCTTGCAAAATCACAAAGGAAAACTGAGTCTAAAATTATTGAATAAACGTACAGGTTCTGAGCCACGGTTAAAGGCAATAAGAATGGGGTAATTCTGTTATTTAATTATAATAGTCTTATCTTTGATGTCTCTGTAGCATTGAAAATGGAAGTGGACATTTGACCAGGGAAGTGAGAAGACATGAAAATTTATGCTTTAAAGAATATTTTGGGCAATATTTCTGAAAGATCAAGAGTGGAAAGTTATGAAGTAAAAATTCAGGTTCCACATATTTGGCTGCTCATTTTTATAAGTGACGATCAGGAAACATCTTACTTATTTTCATAAAAATATATGCATTTAATTTCTCTATGATCAAATACTTAGGATTAAAAATGGTGTTATCTGCTTCTATCACAAAATTTTAAAGATAAATGACAAAAATCATAACTAATAGTTATTTTGAAAACAATGTAAAGTTTAAGCAAAATAGAACTCATATTAGAGTTGGTTTTTGGAATATAATCTGAATGTGAAAGAAATGCCAAACATCAGAAAATTACGGTTTTCCTGTCTTTTTAAAAAATATTACTGATATACCAGTCAATGGCCTTTCAAGATTTTATTTAAATTGAAGCAAATCCTAAGAAAATAACTATCTCATAATAGTAGTAGAGGAAAAGATATTGAGATGTTTCTGTTTAATATTTGTTGCACCTTCAATTTCAGGCTGTTTGCAGAAATTCATTTCAAAATATAAGAAAGCCTGATATCTCCAAGGTAGAGCTTCTAAAAGATGTCCGAAACAGAAAAGACCTCATTGTTCGGTTAGTGGCTCATGATATTAATCAGGAAGATACAGACTATTTTATAGAAGATGATATACTGTATGATGAAAATGAAGTTGTTTTAGGAGAGTATTTTGGACAAAAGTCCATAGGAGAACTATCTGAAGATGAAGTGAAAGGAATTATGAAGCTAATACAAAGCAAAGTTGCTTCTTCCAAGCCAACCACCGCCACAAACAGCGTGAAAAAGTCTTTCCTGCAAACCAAACGTTCTCAGCCTACATCCACCTCAAATGCTCAGGGTGTGGGAGGAGCCTCAAACCAAAGAGAATCTAGCAAGATACAAGTTAGTAGAGTTTCTGGTGAGCTCAGCATGACCACTTACAAAAACTTTACTGAAACACACGCTTCCACAAAGAAAAGGTCACAGCAGAAGGTAAGTGACTGCCAGTAAAAGAGTAGAGAAATTCACAAAGTCTTTCTAAGACTCTATACCTTGGTTAGGCAGAAAAGGATATCGAAATAGATTATTTGTCCTCCTAAACCTGTAAATATTCACAAAGTACGTAAAGTAAGATAGACTAATGAAACTTAACTAAGGGAAAGCAGATAATGGAAAGAAACTCAAGTAAGTGAAAAGTTGAAGGGGAAATAGAAAATGGAAACCAATTAAGAGAAATATAAACTAATATTTAAAATTATATATTCCAACCCTTTTGTATTTGGGCTGCTCATTGAGCTTTTTTTTTTTTTTTTTGCGGCACTGGGGATTGAACTCATGACTTTGCGCTTGCCTGGCAGGCGCTTAGACCACTGAGCTAGATCCCCAGCCCTTCATTGAACATTTCTTAGAGTCTCATGCCAAGGGATGGGATCTGAAAGCTGGTTGAGATAGGAAGAAGTTTCAAAAGTCCATAGAAATTGACATTATTACTTAGCAACCACAGTAGTGCAAAAGGAAGAAATAATTTAAAGAGCGAGGGAGGGATGTTTAGATGTGTTTGAATTCTTTCTCTTAGTAGGTTGCAATCTTTGGACATAATACATAGCTAAGTTTTTTTCTTAAATAATGGTCTGCCATCCTGTTGAAATTACTGAAAATAATTTTAACATCACCCTTATAATCAGCCATTAATTCCACTCTCACTGTACTGAGCAGTTCTTCTTACAGAAGGACACTCTGGGCTTCAGTATCTTTTGGGTTTATCCTTGTCTAAAAATGTGTTCTGTTTCTATTTTTGTAAAATGTATAGTTTTGATTCCCTAATGAGACAATTTTTAACTGATCATTCGCTTGATGTGATTCTCAGGTTAACGCAAAATCTGAGAAAAACTAGAGAAAACAGATACAACTTTAGTTAATTCAGATGCACACATTTTCCCAACATATAGACTAGAGTGTGTGTTATGATGCAACTTGTAAGTTTCTGAATTGTCTAGTTATATCTCTGTTCTTCTTTTTAAACTTAGTAAAGTATGATGAAAATACATTTGAAGTTTAGAAATAGAAAATTATTTTTTCAAGCACTTTACTAGGTTTATGTTTAAAAATCCATTCAAAACTCAGTCTATAATTTAGAGTACTTTTGCTGATCATCGCAAAAGAACTACATTAGGAAAGACGTTTCAGTTAGAGCTACAGAGTTCATTCATCTTTTAAGTAATCTTTGAAACTTTCTCTCACTGAAGTATGGATTCAACTGCAAAAATTCTAATAAGATGAGAAAGTACATATGAAATTCTACTTGTGTGTAATACCTGATTTTCAAATTTGCAGAAAGAAGAAAAGAATCTTGTTAGTGAACCAACACATCACTTCGTACACAGAATTATGAGTACGTCTTCCTACAACCAAGAAGATCTCATATCATCTTCCAGGTAAATGAAATTAAAGTAATATAAACATAGAAATCTGAGTATATTGCTTATGGGAAGAACGAGGTGCCTGGTAAAGCTGTAATAGTGTAAGTGTTCAGCCTGAGACCGTCCCTGTCATTCCTCCATCTCTGACTCCTCTTTACTTCCCTTATGACAACCTCTCAAGTATTCCTGCTGTATTGCTCACAGATACTTTTAAGCAAACCATATTTTTATTATTTTTTACTTTATTTTATGTTGCTAAGAATATATATGTGAGATATATATAAAATATTGAAAGTTAATCATTGCTTTTGTATATATAATATCATACATAGGCATGTCAGGTTGACCATACTCAGGAGTTGTATATAGTGATTCAGGCATAAAATTTTCTACTAGCATATTAAATGTTTCCAACTTTCTTAGCCTCCCTTGATCTCTAATTATACTTGCTCCTTTTTTCTTTCTCCTTCCTACCCTGAAAAGAAGCTCTCAAACCCTCTTTCTTCTGCTTTAGGCATAAAAAGTTCTTTATTTTTCTTTCTTCTTCTATTGTCTCTTTTCCTTTCTCTACTTCTTTCTGAACATTTTTTCTTCCTTTACTTCTTTCTTTTTCCTTTTCTCATTCTCCACGTCACAGCCTACTTGTTATCAATACTAATCCATTGTCTTCTTTAGTTATTGAAGAGAAATGTGCAATTGTTAAAAAAGGTTTTCAGTTATATATTGATAAATAGTTGGCTCTGTAGATGTTGATGCAACTAGAATTGATCCTAAGACGTTGAATACACTGAATAAGTGAATCAACACTAAAGCATACCCAAGCCCAAGGTTGCATAACAAAGAGATAACCATTAAATACGGAAATTCCACAGTATTGACAGAGCTTTCTGTGCAACTGGTCTTCAACTTCCAATACAAGGACTCTAGGAATATAAGCAAGTAAACTGAAAGATACTTCAAAATAGTCTTAACTCCCCATAGGCTGCCCTCGTTGGCACTGAAGGGGAGCAATTTTCAGAAAAGATTTTACAAAACAAATTCTAAAATACTGAAAGAGATTGACAGATGTACAAGGCAAATAATGGGATGTTCAGTGATCTCAAAGAAGACATAAGTAGTTGAATGGTTCTATTTAAAAAGCTGATAAATGAGATTAAAGAAGATACAAATAAAGATATGAATAAACACTTTAATAATTATTAGAGATTACAAAAAGCAATCAAGTAAAAATATTGGAAGTAAAAACTAAAGTTCAAAACCATGGAAATAGATATGAGCAATCAGAGGAGAAAGCATCAGTATTTGAAGACAAGAATGATGTAGACTTAGTAATACTCTAAACAAGAAACCATGAGAGATCAATTTAAGAGGTCCTAGATGACTGTAAAAGAACAAACATAAGAATTATAGATGTCAAGAACTGCAAAAGAAAATTTATGGTTTTGATCAAAAATGGCCCTCCAAGCTTCACATTTTTGGAATGTGATTGATCATAATATACTATATCTGACTTTCTGTTAGTAAGGGTCTGGTCAGAAGAGGTGGGTCACTGAGGCCATAACGTGGAAGCATATATCTCAGTATCTATTTCCTTTCTTAACCTTCTCTATTTCCCAAGCTGCTCTTCTCTACTCAGGCCATTCAATCATGCTGCTCACACAGGGAATGAAATATCTAAAATCTGAGTCACACAAAACTCTTCACCTTTTTAAAAAAAAATTATAGGTGTTGGGTATTTTGTTCCAGCAATGAATAAAGTGACTAAGACAGATTTTATACCAGAAGAGGGATCATTGCTGTGATACAGATCATGTGGTTCAGAAACTTTTGGAACTGGTTCATGGGAGGAGCTTAGAAAATGGAGACTCCAACTAGAGAAGCATTGCAATACTGTAAGCTGAGCTTGATGGGAGTTTCTTGTCCGGGCTCTGAACACTACATTCATAAAAAGGCAGACAGTAAAGATCAGGCTAAGAGCTCAGATATGGGAGCAAAGACTTCATTGACAGTTAAACTGGTGACCTATATGTGTTGTGCTCTGACAGAAAATTTGTCTACATTTTTCTCATGTCCTCAGACTTTGTAGGAGACTGATACTAAGGGTCATGGACTAAATCAGATCAAGGAAGCCCAACATTTGGGTTGTGACATGGCTATCATTGGTGGATTTTTGCTAGTTATATACTGAAAATTAGGAGCAAAATATCCATTTAACAAATTTTCAGTTTTGACAGAAGAGAGTGCACACAAAGATGGAGCAGAAGAGAGCTTGATGGTTGAGAGATTAGTACTTAAGAAAAGCAAAGTACTTTTGGTCAGCACAATAAGAAAATGCTTTTTAAGGCATTTGAAGGAATCAAGAAGACTCCTTAATTTGTAGGCTCAAGGCCAGGCATTCTGTTGCTGAAAAGACAGTTCATAAAGGTGTTGAAAGTAAGGCTGAAAGTGTGATCTCCTCCTCCAGAAAGTTGCAGAAGCCAGAAAGATAAAATGTCTGAGGAAAGCCACAACAATTAAGCAAATCCCAGCCCAAGAGAGAAATCATGATGGTCACAACCACCAGCAATGGTATAGAGGTGGAGTTGCCTAAGCCCATTAGAGTTCCCATCTCACCACAGCTTGCGCTGGAAACTAGACATGGAGCTAGAAGATTTAGTAAATGCCTTGCTGTGTTTTGGTCTTCCTTTGGTCCTGCTACTTTCTATACCCTCTTTATCTCCCTTTTGGGATATGAATGTTTACCCTGTTGTTGTATGTTAGAATGTTTAATTTTTCCTTTAATTTTCACAGAGACTCACAGCCAAAGTTTTCTAAGAGTCTCAAAAGGAGGCTTTAGACTGAGAATTTTAAGCAACGCTGAACTGTTCAAATTTGGCAGCTCCTAGGGATGGACTAAATGGATTTTGCCTGAAGAGATTTGCATGTGTCTTTTGGGGACCAGGGAAGGAATGTTATCCTTTGGATCTAAAACGGACCCCCAAAGCCTTACATGTTAGGAAGGTGATTTGATTATGGAAGCATGATAGCTGAATGTTCTGTTAGGAGGTGTGTTCTGGTCAGAAGAGACAGTTCACTGTAGGCATGTCCGGGAAAGATGTATCTCTCTTCTCTGAGCCTCCTTTGTCCTCTCTACTTCCTGGCTGCCTTGGGGTGAGTAACATTACTCCCAGGCCCCTTCAACCATGCTGCCAAGAATGCAAGGACTAACATTCTAAAATGTGAATTGAACTAACCTTCCCCTTGCTTAAAGTTGTAGGTGTTAGATATTTTGTCTCAGCAACAAAGAAACTAAAGTTATAAAAATGTATTCCTCAAAATCATTGAAGAGAGCTTTCCAAATTGAGGGATTAAAATGCTCGCCAAAGTAAATGAAACATATATAACTTCAAATAGACATGCTCAGAAAAAATATCATTCCATGACAAATCATGCTTAAAAGCCAGAAGGGCATGGAGTGAAGTTTTTCAAGTTCTGAAAGGAAACAATTGCTAAACTAGATTACTATATCTTACAAAATTATGCTTCAAAATGGATAGAAAAATAAAACCTCTCATGACCAAGAGAATCTAACAAAATTCATGACCACTTATTCAAGAGAGTTCCAAAGAGAGGCAGTGAAGCTTATATCAAGAAAGGGTTCAAAAGAGAGAATACATTTAATAGAGTAAAGAAAAAGAAAATATAAAGGAATCGGAACTGAAGAAATAATACGATGACAGGAATTGGTAAATACCTCTCAGTATTAGTACTTAATGTGAACAGAATTGAATAAATCATTAAAAAGAGCATAGACTATGGCCAATTTATCTTCATCTAGGGATGCAAGCATGGTACAACATACACAAATCAATAAATGTAGCATTAAGGGTAATAATAATTGCATCTGAATAGCTGTAGAAAAAAAATCTTTGAGGGCCACAGATTTTAGCTCAGCAGCATAAGTGCTTGCCTGGCAAGCACTAGGTTGTGAGTTCAATCCTTGGTACCAAAAGAAAAAAAAAAAAAAACCTTTGAGAAAATCCTACATTCATTCATACATTCATGATAAAAGAAAATTCCTGACAAAAATAGGTATGAAAAACGTTACATGAAACTAATAAAACGCATTGTGACAAACTCATAGAAAACATCATACTACATGGGGAAAAACTGAAAGAATTTCTTCTAAAAGCAGGAACAAACCAAGGGTCTTTATTCGCATTCCACCTGTTCAATAGAGTACTCAAAACTTTAGCCAGAGCAGTTGGGGGAGAGAAAGAAATAAAAAGTGATATGAATAAGAAAGGAAGACATCAAACTATGTTTAACTGCAGACAGTAAGATCTTTTACATTGAAATTTCAACAACCTGCAGAAGATTCTTAGAGCTAGTAAACAAATTCAGCAGAGTGGCAGGATACAAAATCAACACATACAAAAAACAAATAGCATTTCTATAAACCAAAAAAGAACCAACCAAGAAAGAAATCAGCAATACAGTCCCACTCACAGTGGCTTAAAAAAAAATTGAATATCTAAGAATCAACCCAACAAAGTGAAAGACCTCTATAATAAAAGCTCTAGTACTCTGAAGAAAGAGATTGAAAAAGACCTGAGAAAATGGAGAGAATCCCATGTTCCTAGAATGTAGAATCCATATTATCAAATGGCCACTTACCAAATATTATACACTGATTTAACACAATTCCAATCTAAATGCCAACATTATGCTTTATGGAAATAGAAAAAATTCTCAAATTTACATGGAGCAAGCAGAAACCTAGAATAGCTAAATTGACCATAAATGAAACCAAGGCAATTCAAGAATTCAAGTCAGACTACAAAGCTATACTAATAAATCCATCTTAGTAGTGTCGCAGAAAAATAGACATGTAGACCAGTGCAACAGACTAAAAGACACATTAACGGCCCTATGCACTGTTAGCCATGTGATCTGTGACAAAGGGGCTGAAAAAGAATTGCTGGAGAAAAGATAGCCTCTTTAACCAGTAGTGCTAGGAACACCAGTTACTCACTTGCAGTAGAATGAATCTGGATCCCTACCAGATCCTGTGCTAACATCAAAGTGAAATGGATACACGACACCCACAATTTAAATGAGAAGAGTATTTTTTTGGTTCACAATCTGTAGAGGTTTCAATCCACAGTCCCCTTGCTCCAAGGCAGGGTGGCATTAGAGACAGGCATGACAGAGGAGGGCTGCTCATGACATAGAGGCAGGAAGCAGGAAGAGAGAGTGATTGGGGAGGAGGGACAGGAAAGGAGAAGGACAAAACAAGGAGGGGAAAGAAATGCACCCTTCCAGGCCACTCCCCCAGTGACCCACCTCTTCTGAGTAGGCTTCACTTCCCAATAGCACGTTCAGGTATAAACTCATCAGTGCCAAAGTGTCCCCACTATCAAATCACCTCCCCAAAGTCCCAGCTATGAGCACATGAGGCTTTGGTGGGACATTAAGATATAA
>RJWT010001111.1:0-52063 GCA_004365215.1 Cuniculus paca
AAAAAAATAAAAGAGAAATGCCCAGCTCAGGATCATAGACTATGAGGTGGTGGACAGGTCTCCAGGACAGCTGTCTCAAACTGTCGCCTTTGTTCTCTGATTGGGAGTAGAAGCTATGGCAAGTGGGTATTCAGCTCTATTTCTTCTGATCCTCTGAGCCCATAGCCAGAGGTTGCAGTGCTGCAATGTCTTTACCCTTGGAAGAAGTGCCTTAAATCTTTCAGTCTAGATGTGAATGTGTGAGAAGTTTCAGATTCCAAGATGCCAGCAATACCCTAAAGGTGACTCCCCTAGGACAGCCAGGTGGAGCAGTAGTAAATAAAACCAGGTGGTAAAGCCAGCCAGGTGAGGCTGACGGATGTAGCTGGCAAGGTGAAAGACCAACGGTAGCTCAGCAGTGTAACAGAAAGTTCCAAAGACTAAAGAAAGCATATGGTAACATAATACCTAAAAGTTTATCAAAGAAAGTGCTCTCTCATCCTTTCAAAGTGTATTCCTTTCCTCCTAGACATACTTCTCATACTTCAAGCATAGTGCTTGAGCTCGTTATTAGGCATGTGTTCTTGCACTGTAGTAATGGGAATGGTTTTGCCTGGTGTTAGCTGAAGAAATGCCAAATATTTTAAACTCTACTTTCCTGTTCTCTATGGCACTAAATTTTTGTGTTCCCCTCAATTACATCTGACAGGGATAGTAATTCATTCCAGATGTCCAAATCAGAACAGGTGACTATAATTTCAAGGAAATCCAGGATTGTGTTATGTATTTTCCTTTAT
Source organism: Cuniculus paca (assembly GCA_004365215.1). NCBI lineage: Eukaryota > Metazoa > Chordata > Mammalia > Rodentia > Cuniculidae > Cuniculus > Cuniculus paca. The sequence goes on from RJWT010001111.1 coordinate 777, forward strand.
CTTATTCAAACTTTGCACAGTGCTTGGAAATGATGCTTCATAATGAATAGGCACACTAAGTCCATATGCAGGGAAAGAGTAAATTATGTAAAAGAAAGGTCCAAAGAATCATGCTAATTTCTAGAACCATGTTTATTAAACATTTTAAGGGAAACCAGAGTAAGAAATACATTTTCCAATGTGACCCAGTACTCATGTTTCTGTAGTTCAAATAAACACTTGAAAAAATAATACGGATATGAAATGCATTTTGATTCTGATCTACTGTCCTACTGCTGTATTATAAAATGTTGGCCATTGGGGGTCCTAACTGCCCTTAAAAGACAAAAATGTTCATTTATGGTACTCGCATCTGGGGCCCTATGTACGTCCTGTTTATGCCCTGGGCCAAACAGATCCCACTGACCTACTTAATCTTGCTTAACCCTAGCAACCCCATCCACCAGTAATAGCCCAGTGGAAAAAAGCAGCTAGTCCAATGCAAGCAGCTGTGGCCCTACAAAACCAAAGGAGCTTAGATATCACACCTGTTAAGAAAAGGGGCTGCTGTTTATTCTTATAGAAAAAGAGTTGCTTTCTTGCAAAATCAAAAAGTGTCTTCTCAAGCCAGTTTGTCCTAGAGAAATTGGAAGTGTGAGGAAAGAATGTAGCACCACTTTCTAGGTAGACATGCTACATTATTTTGGAGAAATAAAAACCTAACTTAAGAAAGTAGAATTTAACTCAACATTGACTGGATGATGCCATTTCAGAGAAATAGAAACTCAGTTTAGAAATACAGAATTTAGCTTAACCTATCAGGCAACCCTGCTTTGTTCCCTTCTGTCCAATTGCCCGTATCCACATCACATAAACCCAGAACCTTAAATAGAACTCTCAACACCCCTGGCCAGGGGCAACTCCTAGAGTAGTGACCCAGGTGTGTGGTTACTGGAAGTAATAAAACCTTCACTTTAAATTTTCATGCAGCTGGTTACCTTATAGGTTTTCCTAGGTATCTTCTTTGGCCTAATAGCCATGAGTAATTAAGTTGATTTCATAGCCCACTAATATTTTGTAGACTGGAAAAACACTTGTTCCAGAGCCATCATACCATTCACCATTTTGGTAAGTTTTTCTCTCTTTCAAATATTGAAAAGAAGTCCTCCAAGAGCTCAGAATTGAGACTATTGATTACAAAAGAAAGGAAGGCACCCACATACCATTTAAAAGCTAGATACATGAATAGACACCTTCAAGTATTACTGTCCTCTAATGAATGTTTGTAATCACAGTAGTTAAAGGATATTCTTTTACATGCTTTCTTCTTTCTCCAGATTAATAAGGGTTGAGCATCCAAAAGAAGCTCTGACATGTGCACCCTCAGCATTCTGGCAGGAACCTTCTTAACCTCTATTTGAACTCTCTGTAAAAGATAAAGTTCTTACCAGTACCATGGATGAGTAGTATATTCATTGGCAACAGGTATTTTCTAATCTGACCAATACCCTGTCTAGGACAAAATATGCACATTACTTAGAAGGGCATAATCTACATAATCTTTCATCCATCTATCAACCATTCATCAGCAATATCATGACTCAAATATACCCACGATTGGAGAAAATTGTAAGATGAAGTCTTAAATATTTATCATCCAAACTTAGTAATTATCAGGCTTTTTTTCTTGGCTTTATTTTCTGAAGTATTTAAAAGCAAATTCTAGATACAGTAAAACTTTGGTTTGTGAGCATAGTTTCTTCTGGAAACATGCTTGCCATCCAAAGCCCTTGTATATCAAAATGAATTTCCCCACAAAAAATAATGGAAACTCAGATGATTCATTCCACAACCCAAAAATAGTCAATATAAAAATGATTACAATACTATAATGTAGTACAAAATATTAAATAAAATACACAATATAAAGGAAAATAAACAAGTTTACCTTCGCAAACTTTTGTGTCTGGTGTGATGGAGACAAGAGAGAAGAGGGTTTTTGAGTAGGACGACTTCACTATCACTAACAGGATCACTGCTATCTATTAGCTCAGTGGATTCCTTTCCTTTCATGCAGCTTCAACAAACAACCTATCCAATCCTTTTAAGGATTTCATGGAAATGTGATATTGCGTTGTCATTAAACAGATTAATCACTTGCACTGCTATAATCTTATTTGGATGGTGATCTATAAACTTTTATACTGTTTCTCACATTTTACACATTTCCCTAACCTACTTTGAAATGAGGGATTCCTTTACTGTATTATTTTTATTTTACTTTTACATACTTCATTGGGAATCTCTGAAAAATTTCAATATTCTGATGAAAACATAGTGCCACTATTTTACAACAAAGAGAATTACACATTTGGAATCATCAAATACCCAATTTCTGGTCAACTGTTCTTAGTTGTCTTAGGTCTAATTAAATATGGTTTGCATAAATTCCAATTAAACGTAGGCTGCATTTTTGAATCTGGTTGTTAAATCTCTAAATTTACAGTGCCCTCCCTTTGCTCCTTTTATTTTATTTGATGATTTTGACTTGAAGAAACCAGTTCAGTAGTCTTTGAGAATTTATCTGTTTGCTTTCTGATTGTGTTGTTTAACCTGTTAGTCCATCCCCATATGTCATTGAAGATATCTTCAAATATTTTTCCTGATACACATAATGGTTGTAGAGGAACTCGTTGGCTGGTTATCATAGATCACATGTAACAGTGTGAAAACTGGAAATTGATTCCAAAGACTTAGATTTAGGTTCAGTGTTTAGGGCAAAGTTTCTTCATGCATCACAAATTATAATTGTTAGTGAAGAGGCCCATAGTGTCTGATAATTCCTCTTTTGGTGATATAAACTTGATCAATGTGTTCATATTATGGCAACCTGACACCTCCATTGCAAAGTTCCCCATCAGTCTTTCACCCCATGGTTTCATTTACTGAAAATTATTTCCTGAATCTGCTACTTCATTGAGATTTGCAAAATAGTGATTGCTTACTCTCCCATCCTTTCCATTTCATTAACTGGGGCTCATCTACAAAGAAGAACTTAGGTCTTCAACTAGGCTTATTTGGTTCCTCAAAAATATAATTCATATAGAAGCACTCTATGTAATTTCAATTATTTGAAATTTTCCTATCCCTGGGTAAGAACAGTTATAATATGGATGCTCATGATGGAAACTGGAATGAGTTATCTCAAGGAACCTGATGAACATATATGTGGTTGTATCTTTAGATCTAAGTGGAAGAACCAGGATTTGCTATCTGACTTAAGGCAAATAGCTTCCATGAAGATAGAATGCCAGAAGCCCCACTAACTTGCAGGGCCTTCTCTAGACATACCCAGGAAACTTTGGTACACCTGAACCCAGTCTCAATAACTGTCTTTTGCTATCCCCTCCACTACAGGAAAACACATTGGAGGATTCAGTCTTTCTAGAAGAGGTGAATAGCCAAATAATTTTACCTCAACGTTGACTCAGAGGTAGCTGGGTTAAGAAAGGTATTTGAGTGAAAGGATAGGACATAGATGGGGAAAGAAACAGCTACAAATGAAAGATTGTTGCTGTGAGCTCTCAAATGGTTTCCCCTTTTCATTCATCCATTGAAGCAGTACTTTTCTTCCCAGTAAATCTACTTGGCACAGAAAGCCAAGATTTAGAGGTCATGTGAATCTTTCCACGTGGTCCTTATAAAACACAGCACCTGAAAACTGACCATTTAGTGGAGAAAAGTGAGATGTGGCTACATATGCTGAAATCCCTGACTATCAGTTGGTTTCAAACTCTTGGTTTTCACAGGTACATGAAATTTGGCTGTGGTAACGAGGGAACTAGCTATAAATCTTAGAATAAATTACCTCTAACACACACCTCTGATCTAATGGTGTGGAAATATGCTCATAGGCAACTCAACCAGATTATTCTTTCTAACCCAAGGACAAAGGTAAATGATACAGCTTACACATGAATGTTTAACTGGTTAATATGGAATTAAAGGGTACAGGCTACAGGTTAACTACTCTTACCTATGGTTCGTTATGTGAGAAATGGTTCAAGCAGATATCAAAAACTCATGCACTGATCACGCAATCATTTGACAAATCCAATCAGCTGTTCACAACATTACAGGTAGCTTGGCTGATTGCAACCTTCTTTCCTTGATTCTTCTGCCTGTACACATATAGAATAAAAATGATACATGAAGATATCCTCAAATATTTTCCATCTGGACTTGACAGCCTCCAGACAGTTGATCAAATACATAGGTGAAAGCAGATATCCAGGTAGACAGAATAGTTTTGGAGCCTGTTGTGCCTGGTTATTACAGACCACGTGTAACAGTGTGTAAAATCTCCCGCTGTTCAGAGATTCTTGTACTAAGCAGGTTAATTAAACCTTAATTTGAATCTCTCAGCTTATATAGGTCTGGCCTTAAAATTATCCCACCTAATTCTCTGCCTATGTATGCATTAGTGAAGGAAGGAGAGGTAAGGTAAGGCATTTTATATGCCTGAGTCATTAAATTGGCTTAATCTAATTAGTAGGTTGTGAAACAGTTGAAGAGATTTGATGGACATGCCACCTTTGGAAAGCCAATATATTTTAAAATATTATTTTTCTTTGCAAAACACCAGCTGTAATGTTTTTGGTATGATAACATTTCATGGTAAAATTAAATTAGAAACCATTACCTAGGAATCCCACACAGACACATTTGTCTCAGGCACCTACAAGTCTGGCCGGGGCTACAGGACCTCGGCTATAGGACCTCCAACTTTTGGAGACACTGGTCAACTTCAGTCTGGCTTGGGGTATTCAGCCAACTTTATGACTCAAAATGTCTGGATACGCGTGGATTGCCAAATACTTGGCAAAAGCCAGCCATATCCTCCATTGCCCAGTGCCATCACTGCATGTACCCCCTCCCACGATTCCCCCTTCTACATATAGCACACTATCGCCCAAATGCTCCTGATACTGGACCCCATTAATGTTTACCCTCCTTTTCACCTTTACAATTGTAAATATAAATTAGTCTTTTGTCATTGATGATCCCTCTGAGAAATACTCTGCCTCAGTCTAGGACATTAAAAGCTGTATGTGAGAAGTTTCCAACAGAATCACACATTTGTCTTGTATCTACTTCTAGCCAAAGGTCTGCAGTACTGATTTCATAGTAGGTAAGAGCAACGATGACTCCTTCATACTAATCCCCATTGTGTAGTAGATAAGAGTCTACTCTTACCTGAGTAGCTTTAAATTCCTGCTACAGCCTTTGCCCTCGGTGCATCACTGAAACATATAAGCAAACCAATGCAAATGCTTTTGCTCCTGACTAGCAGAATCTCCAGGAAGAAATAAAATAAATATAAGAACATCCTATGAGTCTTGTAACAAGAAGTGTTTTGGTGGTTGAACCTGAGAAAAGGTGCACATTGAGTGGAACTCCATTTTTAACTCACTGAAGGAAGCTGTGTGAGAAAAGTCTCGAAAAAGGCAATTAATAATTTGTATAGCAGACACAGTGAGCTGTTAAATAGCCCAGGTTTCAGATGGATTTGAAGAGGAGAGGAGGAGGAGCAACAACTAGCCAGAAGTAACCCGTGGAAGTAACTCATCTACATGAGCAAAGGGTCTGAAGGTATTTACAAAATACTTGCTGCCTGCCTGACCTCCTACAGAGGTAAATACCTGGGCGTCTGTCATTTAAAGCAAGATTTGTCAGCTTCTGCCAAGTACTGTGGACAAATCCCATCTCAGGATTACAAATGATTCAGGATCATGGATATGCAGATGTCATGTGTGAGCAGAGATAAGGACAAGGTATCTGATGAAATTGTCCTGTGCCAATAGTGAGGACCCCTGGCCCTCAGCTGGGCAAAACAGATGGATTAGCATTTTTCTTAGAAGGATGGTCACAGTTACATTGCTCAATGGGAGGCTGAGAAAGCCAGTACTTAACTGATTCTTGTCAAAGAGCAGACATCTGGGATAATGTCATAGTTGAGAATGTGGTCTGAAGCCAGACTACCTGTCTCCAGACTTGCCAAGGTTTAGCTATGTTGCCTTGGTCAGTTCACTTAACTTTTCTGTATTTCTTAGTTCTCATAAGTAAAACAGAGGTGATAATAGTTCTTACCCCACAGGATTAAACTAAGGTGTTCCTGAGTGCTTACACAGGTAGCACAGTATAAACTATTAGAAGATCCACTGCAATCAACTAAGCAGAGCACTAGTTCATGACCTCATGATAGTGCTGGCGGCATGGGTAGGGAACCTCCTTGGAGCTTGTTCATGGGGGTCACATTGCTGCAGGTACCAGAACTGTCTTCCTGGAAGTCAGCTGTAACTGGAGGCCGCCATGTGGAGAATCAGAGGCAGCCAGGTATGTGTTTTGGGAGCCACTGATGTGTTTTCAGAGAGTTCATGGCAATTTGGGCCTTTGTTCGCACTGCTGGGTAGTAAATCTGCTTTCTTTTCCTGCTTGGCCTGGGTTGGCCAGTTTTCCACTATGTACCAGCACCCATGGGATGGGTTCCCTTTAGGATGGTCCCCTTGCCTGGTGCTAGTTTTTCATCCTTATTGTGTCTGTGTTTACACATTTTCTGCAGAGTTGAGACTCACCCTGCAGGCCATGAGAGTTTAAAGTATTTCAAGTCAACACAGATCTTGGCATGGCTATAAGTCAGGGCAGGGCAAGTTTTATTCAACTTGTCTGGATATTTGGAAGAGGGACAGTGAGTTGTCACATTTCTGTTTTGTTTTGTTTTTTTGACCCCTTATAAGGCTAGTCCATGCTCTTTTCTAAACAATGTGTGGAACTTGCATCTCATCCTCCTCAGCACATTAAAAACCATTTGGGAGACGAGATGACAGAACCTTGGTATCTTAAGTCACCGTCCTCGTCACTGGAACTTAAAGGAAAAGTTTATTTTGGCTCACATTTTCAGTTCACAGTTAGCTCCAAGGCAGGAAGTAGACGGTAGAAAGTCTGACAGAAGAAAAATGCAATTGTCATGGTGACCAGGAAGCAGAGAGAAAAAGGAAGAGCCTGGGAGGGAGAGTTACCTTTCCAGGAAATTTCTCCAGTGCCCCACCTCTTTGGTCCAGGCCCTACCTTGGATGAATCCACAGATGAGTACAGTGCATCCATGATCAAATCACCTCCCCCAAGCGCTGCCTCTGAATGCATGATACTTTAGTGGACATTCTCAATCTAAACTACAACACTTGGCTAGGAAACTGAAGACTGGGAACTAAGTAGAGGTACAGATACCTCTCCATGAATCCGGGACTTCTCCAGTTCCGACTGGGGAGTTAGTGGGAGGAGCTGTCTTGTACATTGTAGGATGTTTAGCAGCATCCATGACCTCAACCCAGTAGATGCCAGAAGCATCCCCCTAGTTGTAAATGCTGAGTAATGATGCATTTTTATTGTCTAGAGAGTGAAGCCAGGTATATCTCCAAGTATTCACTGAGACTTTCTGAGGCATTGAAAGTTTCCAGTGATGGAGGATCAGGAAGCAGATGGAGAATGCTCAGGCATGGTGTCCCTTCTTAGGGGTCAGGGGCTCAAAGTTCCTCTTGACCTTGTCCCTTCTCTGTTCAGCTTCTCTGACCCCTGAAGTTGGTGCTGCTTAGGGACTCAACAAGGGAGTTCATATCAAAGCTAGAGGTTGATGAGATTCCAGTCCTCCCAAGAGTTCCAGCTCATCCTCAAAGGTCCAGGTGATCCTGACCTTCCCTTCTTTATGAACATCTTCTGTGCCAAACCTCCTGCTCTCTAGCACCCCAGCTCTGAAACCAGATGTGGGAATAGAAACTCTGGTTGAATGAACTGTTCACCCCTATGGCTATCTAAGGACAAATGCCTCATTTGTAAATCCTTGATTATATATACAATATCAGATTTTGACAACCATGGTTTGGATATGATTTGTCCCTGCCAGAACTTATATTAGAATCTGGTTGCTAATGTAGCAGAGTTGGGAGATAAGGTCATTGAGAGCGAGTAATGTGACTCTGGAGAGACTGGGTTAACTTTTGTAGGAATAGATTAGTTCTCAAGAGAGCAAGTTCTTAAAAATGGGTCAGTTTTACAACAATAGGTCAATCTCTTTCACTGGAATGTCCCCAGTTGCCCTACTGGTTTTCTGTCATGCATGGAGAATACAAGACTTTCTCATCAGAAGCTAGGACGGAAACCTGCTCAATCTCAGACTTTAACTCTCCAGAACCGTTAACTAAATATGTGCCTTAGAAATTACTCAGCCTCAACTAATACAGATAAAAATATATATCTCAAACATCCTCTTTAAATCAGAAAGTCCACTAATATGACTTCTGAGTGAGAGATTTTTTTCCAAGCTGGTCATTCCACCCCCCTCAGGGTGGGGCACTCTCAGCTATCCCTGTTTCAGTTGTGGCCCTTAAGTTAGACTCACAATTTTTGTTGCTGCTTGAACAATAGCAACACAAATTCTTAGGTCTCTCTCTCTCTCTCTCTCTCTCTCTCTATATATATATATATATATATACACACACATATATATACTCTGCTGAATTCCTAGCATCATATGGTACCATTGGATTGGGCTGCATGAAGCTAGTGAAGTAGGTATTGTCTCCTGCTTAGAGATGGGTAGGTGGGGGCAGAAGGAAGAGGACTCTGCTCTGCTGTCCAACGGCATTTGGTCAGGGATGAGAAGAGCTAGACTTACTGTCTCCCTTATATACATATCTGACCTACTTTGTCCCCTTTAATTTGATTTAATTTTTTATCATTTGGTCCTTAAAATTTTTTTAAAAATTTAGATACCAATGAGCGAAACAAAAGTATAGAAAGCAAATGAAAATAAAGATATGCATTTTATTAAAAAATATCAGAGGGAGGAATTTTCTGGTACTCAAAAACTTTGAGTGTCAAGACACAGTGAGAGGTTCGGTGGCTTACAATGTCATAGTCTACATTTTTCCAGGCAATGGAAATTGCAATTATTTGCAAATATTAGGCAAATGGCAGATTGTCATGTTTTGCGAGCCACTGTCGCAGTTAATTGAGACATCTAAAGACCACATAGGGAAAATCAGAGGGTGTCACCCAAGAAATCTGACTCCCTAGGCTGGCATATCAGGAACAGCCTGGGATGGAATTGGGAGGGAGAAGCCAAATGCATCCCATGTTCCCAGTGCTAGTTGATTAACAGAGCAGCATCAACCCAGATCTCTGAGGACAGGCCTGTGGGGCTCACCCTTCCGGCTTGAAGGAAATGTGCCTACCCTTACTGGTGGCTGAGGGGGTGCTGGAGAAATGGCAGATGACCTGTGTCCATTTCCACATGAGAAGGTGCAGCAATGCCAGTACTTGGTAAAGAACTACAAAGCCCTCCAGAAAACCCAAATACATTTCAAAGGAAACATCTTCAAATTACATCATTAATGCATCTAAATTAAATTTTTGCTTCTTCTGATTAGAAACTTGATGGACATGTTACCAGAGTTAGATTATTCCTGTTACTTCTAAACTATTATGAGTCACTCCAAAGCATCCATGCTTGGAGGACTTTCCTAGAGCCTTAATGTAAAGACATAGTTTTTATTCTCAAAACCAAACACTGAGAACCTTAAGTAACTCATGTGTTTGTCACCCAGCCACTTGGACTCCTTGTGCTCTGTGACCTAAATTATTCATAAGAAAATTGGTTATTGGAGAAAGTGTCAAGAGGGTCTAAAGTGGTTTTTAAATCTAACATCAAAATCATGGGAATACAGGAAAGATAAATGGTATGTTTTAGATGGAGCTATGGATTTGTTCTCAGAGACCAAACTGTGAAGAACTGAAAAGCATGAACCCAGCTAATTCGCTTCGGGAAGAGGAGGGGGTTCTCCAAGGACGGGTGGCGATGGCCAGGCTCACTCTGCCTGGCTTTATTAACTCATCCGTAATTAGCCCATAGCTTCGATACAATTTAGCTCGTGCCATATGGGCTAATATCGTGCAGAACGGTACCCCCCGTGCAGGTGACAGTCTGTCACATTGAAGGCAGATTAGCATAAAACAAACAACAACACACCCTTAACGACAGTGGTGCCATTTGCAACACCAGAGTTATGGTTGTGTAAGCACTTCCATTAGAAACTCTTATTTTCAAAGATTTTATAAATTAGTCATTTAAAAAATCACTCTGGGCTGAAATAAAAACCCAACCAATCAGCTCTTAGCCAGCAAGGTTTATGTTCAATGACACTGGAAAAAAAACATGTGGCACTTCCCCAAGTTTTGGCTGCACACTCTCTTGCCTCGGAGTCACTGAATCAAATACCAAGTACAACTGTATGTTGAATGATAGAGAAATATCAACAGAGAAAGAGGAAAAGATGTTCTCTTTCTAGGATGAAACTCATCTAGTCTTGTGGGTTTTATTATCATCCTTTGGATTCTGAGTTTGTGTTGAAGATACTGAGGGTTGGATGTGGTTTGTCCCCTGTGGGTTCACTGTTAGAGCCTTGCTTCTTGGTTTGGTGTTGAAGAAGTGGTATGGAACCTTTAAGGAGAGGAGCATAGTAGGAAGTTTCTAGATCAATCACGAATGTACCCTTGGAAGGGACTGTGCAGTCCCAACATGTTTGGCTTCCTGTCTGGCAAGGCACTCCTGCCATTATGATGCCATCTACCATGAGGTCACTCTAGAGCCAAACAGATGCTGGCACCATGCCCTAGACCCTCCAGACTGTGAGAGAAATAAAACTCTTTGCTTTACAAACCCACCTAGCTTTGGGTATTTTGTTATAGTAATGACAAACTGACTAATATGTTATGTTAATGTCATCTGGAGTAAGCAGTGGTCTACCCCCACTGAGGATGGGCACTGTTTCCATTCATGGAGTTCCCCTGAGGGAGGTGGACTCTGAGTTCCATTTGAGAAGGGTGGTCACAGAGTGGGAAAAGAGCCCCACTCAAATGTCTATGAGCTTTCTAACTGACATGTCTCTGAGAATAAAATTTCAAGGAAGGGCCTGGAAATATTTGCAGTTTTCAATCATTCAGAGGCCAAAATTATGGAAGGCTTGAGACTCCCACTCGTATATTTAAAATAATACTACACTTGGACTGGGCCTTGTTGGGCCTTGCTTGTACATTAGTCCTGGTGGCCCTGGTACCTCTAATTCTCACTGTAGCCATGACTTCCCCTCATTCTACTGCCATGACTGTGTTGGGCCAATGTCTTCCAACAGGTGAGGTCTAGCCATTGCCACTCTATTCTCTGTGTAGCTTCTTCTATAACTTTTACATGGTTCTTGACCTTCCTATTTCCAATGCTGAAATTCTTTCCTTCTGGATTTTGGTTTTTCTCAGAATGAATTGGTGTCCATGCAACCACTTGTTGCCAAGAACCTTGGAACCATGTTTGTAGTTGGTTCTGGCTGGTCTTTTGGGAAGCAAGAAGTGCAAGCAGAAATGTCCTGTCTGGACTTAAGGGCACAGAAAGAGGTCCAAGGGCCTGGGAGTCTTGCTCTAATCTGTTTCTATCCATATATAAGCAGCTGGAACTCTCACAGTTTTGATCTTGGTTAACCTAAATAATTGTATCTCCTTTCCCCCTTTTTTACAATATGAATGGAATGTCTTAAATTGGTAACTACTTTTGCACCATGTAATTGACAAGAGGAGTTCAGCTGGTTGAGGCCCTTGCCAAGAGGCTAGGGCTATCACCTACAGAGGAAAATATGGAATTTAAGGCATTTGAACTTTCCACTGGGCTCATGTATAATACGTCCTAAAGGGAAAGGTGAGAGAGGGCATCAGAGGGATGTTCTGACATCTCTATTCTAGGGATCAGCCTTGGAGATGAATCCCAAATCTTGAAGAAGGAAATTAACAAATAGAATCATCCACTAGGCTAAGTTTGGGTCACTTTCTAAAGATGTGGGTGAAAAATAAGCAACTTCTAACACCCGGTGACTTTTAGTGCAAACACAGTGGTCCTTTTGCTGATGCTGCCCATGTGTCCTATTGCGCATGTGCCCAGTTTCCCCAGAGAAGCTCTTTCCCCATGTTGTGCTGGCAGAAGGTCTTTCTTCAAGGGTAGGTCTCTCCTTGCTCTGCTTAGGGATGTACATCTACTTACGTTTAATAATGTTTGAGTAAAGACAATAATGGGTGAGAAAAGAGCATTTCTTTATTAAAACTGCTTTATTAAATCTGTTTTTCACCAACGTGTGCTGGTGCTGTGTGTGTGTGTGTGTGTGTGTGTGTGTGTGTGGCCTTTCTGCTACTACAGGACACTGTCTGGCAAGTTATACGGACTCTTCTTTTGAAAGGCAGCTCTGTTGTTTTGCATCGCTGGACTTAAATGACTTGTGCTGTACAGACAGGAGCTAAATTTTCCTACCTCTCATTGGCCATTTATGTGACTCTATGGTTTTCAAATGGTGTGATGCAGGAGGGTGCCAAATGTCCTGCCATTTCATAACCAGCAGCAGACAGAGCTCTTTTCAAAATGCCACCGCTTGGAGCATCTGTTGTTATTAAGTAAGATGATCAAATGTTGAATAGGACTTCAATTTGGTTTTTCCCATCACTTATTGAGCAAGAATAATATGCAGTTTGTGGACAAAATGAATGTGTTAGGGCCATTGTGCCAATGGCTGTCTTTCTGTGTTCCCGTTTATTACTGATTGTAAAATAAACTTTGGCCTTTTTAATAAGTGTTATAAAAATGCTCTGTGAATAGGGAGAGTGTCATCCATTAAATCCATTTAACATCATCATAATTAAAAATGCAACACTTTCATGCATTCAGGACCAATGCCCATTAAAAGCCACACTGCTAAACTGAGGAGTTGCTGCATTGCTACCTGACAACCCCACACACACACACACACACACACCCCACACCACCTCCTCCTAGGTCTCTACAAATCTCCTGCTGGCTAGATAGCATCTCCAAAGGAATGCTTTTAGCTGCCTCACACTTCTTCAAGGAAAATGTGAGCAGTAACAAAACACAGGCCAAGGCAACCACAGACAAGATGATTTCGTTTTGGGGGAAAAGTCACAAGAGACAGAGAGAGCTATGATGGTGGGAGCCATCTGGGGAGTGTCGAGGATGTGGAATGCTTTCTCCCTCTATTCCACATAATGGCTGATGGCTGCTTTTGATATTTGAAAATAATGCAGAGCAGAGGGCAGGGAGCAAGGGCACCCTGGCAGGACTTGTCTTGCCTAAGAGGTTACTTAGACTCCGTTTATACCTTTAATCGTTTATTTCCAGTTTCCTTCTTAAAATCTTTCATGAAGTTCTTTTCCTATTTTGGGCTCCTGACATGCATGCCCAGGTGACATATGCTTTGGAGATGTCCAAAAGATTGAAAGGGTGCCCGGGTTTCCTGCTGTTTGGACCTCCCAAAATTTAAGGCTTAGATTGAATTCAAGCAGGAGTGTGAGGAGCTATCCCAGGGATGCTTTTGTCTGGCATTTAGAGTCTGTGTGGGCATCGTGTAAAGCACCCACCATTATGTGAAATGAAGGAAATATGCACCTATCAAATTTCAAGCTCTATTTTCAAGGAATTTCCTTACCCAGGTACTTTCTCTGAGGCTTTGCTCACATAGAGGGACAGACTCCTTGCTGCAGAGACTCAGTTCCCTTTAATGGCACAAGTTAAGTCTTTGGACATCCATAGACATGACCAAGGGACCAAGCAACACTCTGTTGATAAGTTCCTCTACATCAGAGGCAAAGGTTCTTTCTTAAGGTTTCTATGGCTCAAACACATGTCTTTTCTGTATTATCTCTCCTTTCATTTGGTTTTAGCTAAACAGAGAGCCAAGTTCTGAAGCCGGGAAGTCCTGGCTCTCTCTCTCTCTCTCTCTCTCTCTCTCTCTCTCTGCTCAGTGTACTTAATGAAAGGGTCCTATGGAGACATGGAAAATAACTACTTTTCATATCCCACTCCTCCCTTGCTTTCTCTAAGCTAGAGAGACACACAGACAGATCCCAGGCTCTGACTCCAGTAGCTCCTCTTCAAGTAGACACACCATCTTTATCCACTGGGACTTCTGGCCAAGGCCAAGGCACAAACTCTGCCCTGTGGCAATAGGAGCACCTTCTTGCTTAGCAGTATCAAAGCTCTGCCTGGATGAATGTGACTCCTTGGTGCTTGGAGAAACCAGAGTTGTTCCTTGAACAGGCATTTATCCCAGAGCCCATGAAGCCAGAGCGTGCAGGAGTGTGTCTCCAATCTTAGGATTCTAGAATTTTCTTGTGTCACATATTCCAAGTGTGTGTGTGTGGCAGGGGGAGTCACTGAAAGATGATTCTGTCCTTCATTCTTGTTCCTAATGTGTCAGTGACCCCTTTGGACTCTACATTCAAATCCTAGTTCTTTACTTCAACCATTTGACAAATACTGATTGAATACCTAATATGTCTCCAGTAGCATTTTCTATGGGACATTGAATGAGTTCCTTTGTTTTCTTGTAACACAAAGATGAGGATAAAGGTTGAAAGCTGAACAGGGTGAGAAAATAAAAATGGTAATGACTCTAAAGCACAAGACATGATACTTGAACAAAGAGAGAAACTGGTAAAATGTTAGCACTTATCATAGAAGGTTTGACTTTTGAAGGTGAAGGAGATGTGGGAGCCAAGCTGAGGTTGGACAGTGCCCTAGACATCACTGAATAATAATGGTACGCCAATCTTGGCCAAAGTATTACCCATATCTTTAACAAAACTCAAATCTATTTGAAGATACGCTGGAATTCATGTGTTTCTTAAGGGTGCCTCCTAGGACCCAGACTTCTAAGTATTCCTCTCTTGATTCGAGAATGGACCAATGGTCAGTGTGGATCTCTGACCCCCTGAGTTCCGCTAGGAATGATATGATGAAATACAGAAAGGAGACTTTGGTTAGTCAAGAAGGGCACTGAGAAGACTCAACACATGATTAAAGTGATCATTCTTGCTCTCCTAATGAGTATGGCTAGCCATATTATCTTTACTATTTCCTATGTTCAGCCTTGTTAAATGTGTCAAATACCTTGTTTTAGAAGATGGAAAAGATTCTTAAGTAGGGAGAGTACTTGTACAAGTTGGATAGTCAGAGAGTCTTTGGGGTAAATCCCAGCCTGAGGTTCCCTACTGCCTAGTGTATCATGCCACCTCATGATCCAGCTGGTCAACCAGGATTGTCTCTAGCAAGAATTAGCATGACTTGGCTTTGTCAGTTTCAGACCATTGCTGTCATGACATGGAGTCAGAATTTTACAAATACATACTTGAAATGGATGAAAGGCTGTATTATCCTTGAAGTCCAGCTATGAATTTGTGGACCCCCTCCCCTCCTCAAAATGTTCTATAACAGAGAAACAAATAACAGGTCACCTCTATGCCTTTGGCAACTGGAAACCTTCCAAGCTAGGTTAAAAATAAATGATGGATGAGAACTTGTTCTGTTACTTCCAGTGAGAGAACTGGATTGAGTCAAAATGCTCGTTCTCTTTGAAAGAAAAAGGCATACTAAATAGGCAGGGTGGCAGCTGGCAGATGGGGAAATTTTGCACATTTCTATTGTATTCCTCTCAGTCCTAATAAGGCCAAGCCTTGTGACAGTTTGCATGCTTTCTGGGACCCTCTTCCAACCTGCAATTGGATGGGTCAGGCCCTCCTCCCTCTGAAATGCCATTCTTTCCTGTGTCTAAAGAGCACAGCCATCTATGGGAGCTCTTGTAGTCCTTTCTCTTTTTGGCCACTTTGGTCCTTGGGAGCCTGGTGGCAGAACCAAAAAGCCAGTCACTTGCAATGCCCCGGTGTTCGAAAGCAGAGAAAGTTGCAACAGGAAGATGAAGGTAAGGCAGCTGCTCTGCTCCACCGCGAACTGAAAAACGGACATTCCTGACAACTAAGGGTAGGAAATTCTCACGGCAACTCACTTTTAACAAACTACTTCCAAAGCTGCTTTAAATCATTTACCTGCTTCGATATCCCAACTGCCCATGTATTTTTCATCCATTCTCATCCCTACAGGCTATCTACCCCAAATCAGTAAATCCAATTTGTCATCACTCAGATAGGTTTTCAGGCTCCTACCAACCATTTTTTATATAAACCAAATGGGATTAACTCCCATCAGTTGTTTAACTGCAATCAAGACATGTTCATAAACAATGTAAATATATTTACTATATTCCTTTACAAGTCAAGTGCTCACAACTAGCCAGGAAATCTGGATAGAGCCCTTCTTGATGCTTTATGGAACTATTAATGAGTATGGATTGCTATGTCTCTTTAATTTTGCCTTGCCTTGAGGGAGCCTTATTTTCCTAGGGATTTAGGTTGGCTCCCACACGGTAAAAATCAGGATCAATCTTCTTTTAGAGTTAAAAAATCACTCGCACATCCATTCTTGCCATTTCTCCTTTAGGCTCTCATTTCCCACTACTTCGCTAAAAATAACTGCTAGTGGTTTGTGGAATTTGTTTGCTAATTCCCTCAGTCCCAGAAGGTACTCGCTGGTGACATGCAATAAACTTGACCAGCTCAGATTTCCTGAGTTATCTTGAGTCGTCACCTGATGTTTCTGGGTGGATATAACCATTTCTGAACTCTCTAAATGCAGTCATTTGTGTGTGTGAAACAAAAAAAGTCCAGTATCTTACAATGTTAAAAGGACTCTATTTTACCTCTTTCATTTACTATTTGGGCTTTTAATTGTTCATATTTACAGAGTGCTCCCAATTTATCAGACTTTGTTCTAGGTACTAAGCAAGACAGACACTTCCAGACTTCAAGGTGCTGACAAGGTTGACAACTAAGGTACAGGGTTTGTAGAAGGCGAAAAATGTGAGTGGGGACTAAAAAGAGCAAGATTGTGGCCTTCAGAGGGGCACCTTGCCAGCTTTCTAAGGTAGGACTGCATGTTGTCTTGGGGTGTTACTTAGCCTTGGCAAAGAGCATTGGCTCCTGGGTACCCCATCCTAACTTTTTAGTCTCCTGCCTCTCTTCACCTGCCCGTCCCTCTCTGCTTTTCCATTACTCTGATCCCTTCCTCATGGCCCTCAATGCACAGCACTATCTCAATTCTTTCCTCTTTTGATCTCTGCTCTCTAGGTACCACTGAGGTCCCTCATGTCATTGTCCTTTGCTAGAGTGGTCTCTTGCAGTTTAGTCTCTCTTTTGTCCAACAAGCAGGAAGAATTCCAGAGATCTTCTGAACATGCTTGATAACCCCTCTGTCCTGCTTTATGCTGTCATGAGGAGTTATGCAGTAAGGAGTGAACATTGGAATAAAACCTTTGGAAAAAGATTAGAAATAGTTGGTTCTAGAAATAGCTACGTAAGTCAAAAATTTAAGTAGCTTTTTTTAAAGATATCTTACATATAATTTTGTTAAGGATTTTCACTTTGGTCAATACGACCATGGCTCAATTGGTGAATTTTCATAGACTTAAGTGTGAAAATTACAGGATCACTTACCTTTGTCCAAAGAAAAGTACATTTTTCTTGGGATCCAATCAACATTTTACATTTATTATTATTTAAGATGTGTTGCTAGATTTTTGTTGACACTCTATAACCAGATTGAAAAGTATGTTTCAGTGCTGAATTCATTCCATCTGACCTGCCTTTCTGGGCCACTCTGTGTGACAATTCCCACTTTTCTCTGTGTTTCAGCAGCCTGGTTGCTGCCTCCCCACAATCCTTCACTGCCCCCACCCCACCTCCCCATCTTTATGCCCCATGAATCCCGGGCATCTTGCCATCCCATTACAGCCTCCTTCCGCTCTCCCCCTTCCAGCTCCATATCCCCCCCTTCCTCTGACCTCTCAGGCAGTTCTTGGCGCCCCTCCAGGACCCCCTACCTTTGGCTGTTAGAGTTTCGGTGCACAGCAGCTGTGACCGCTTCTCAGCTGGGCCCTGACACTGGGCTGCATGGAAACCTCATAGGCTCCAGCTTGCATATGCACGGGGGAAGCCCCCACATGCAGGCAGTGTAAGCCTGCCAGCCAGCCAGAGCTCCAGGGCCCTCTCTGAAGCCCCTGTGAGGCTGTCCTTAAAGAGGACACCCTTGAAAGTTGCCTCAATGCCTCCTCATCAAACCCCGACCTTTTCCAAGACCAAAGTCCCTGGCAAGTTAAGCTGAAGGTTAAGTGTGTCTCAGGTTGCTCTTTTCTTCTCTGATTAACTTTTGCCAGGTTATAACCTTTAAGTGAAAGGCATGGCACAGACTCATCGTTCTGGAATGGATGCTGTTTAGGTATGGTTTAGATCACCTTTAAGTCCTTATTAAGGGAGGGAAGAAAAAGGAGATGAAAGACAATCTTTGTTCCATTGTTCTAGTTTCACTTTAAAATGAAAGAAACTAAAGCAAACAACTGTCTGCTGATGTAATAACCAAGTTATCCAGGTAATGCCATATGGAGAATTGGGTAAGTGAGTTCAAAACATTTTTGCAGAGAAACTGGGCAAAAGTGGACCCAAGGTCATTTTAGAACCCTGTGAGTTCTGTGAAGCATCTGATGAATTAGAGATCAACTACATCAGCTGCCCTGAAATTAAATCCTCCGGCCGTGCACCCACCCCTCCCCAACAGGGCAAGCATATTCTTAGGGGGTTTCAAACTTTTCTTCTGGCCTGAACTCTATAATTCTTCTCCTTTTATTTTTTTTATTTTTTTTAATACAGAAAAGGGGGAGTGAGGACTGAGCAATATGATCTTCCCAGAGATAGGAAGCCGGGATACAAGCGCTCTTTGTTTCCATCCCTGAAGCCCCAGGACTTATGTCAAAGCCAGAAGGCTATGCTGGAAAAGGAGCAGGCATTATTCTGCCTCATTTACATTGCAGCCTGTCTGCCTTCTGACCTGTGTGGAGGAATGCATCATTATGTTAAAAACGCACAGGCAGAAAAATAGAAATAATAGATCGTATTAGAGAACAGATACAATATGCAATACCCGATGGATTCCTTAATTGAATGTTCATGATTTTAAGCTTTTTTTTTTTTCTGGTATGTTCTAAACCTCTGATCATTGTCTCCTATAATTTGAGTCACTGCCTCTGTTGTGTTTCTTTTTCTTCCCAATTTAGTGTAGGTCAACTGCACATCCAAAAATTCCTGACTTCTACCTAGGGCAGGAAACGAGGCCTCAGATGCCCAGGCGAGAATATGAAGTCAGGTGTCGACAATGGAGAGCTGTTTTGTGGATCCCAGTGGCTTCTGGAAGGACCCTCAGTAACCACATTGATGAAGAGATTTTACAGATAAAGAAGTACATTTCCTGGGGACTTCTAAACAGATAACTGCTGACCTAGAACTACCAAGGATTCAGACTTCAGGGATGTTTACTTTTCAACTTCAATTTATATCATACAGTGTTTTGCCAGAGATATTTTAGATCAAATTTTCAAGATTTGCCCCCATATTTTACTTGTTTTTATTGTAAAATTATCCTGTTATTTTAAACATTATCTTAGCTACATTATATGAAACTATCTTGTTTTATGGCATCATAGATACTTTCTTTGCTCTGGAGACCATCATATCCAATTTTGTATGCAAAGATACAGGAAAACAGAAATCCAAATAACATGAAACCTCAGAAAGAATAAACGTCTTTCCATACCTGGTACCTGACCCCAGACATACACATAGTTGAAGATATAAATTAAAATGAATTTTTTGGAAGTTAGCTAAGGGCCTGTTTGAGCCCTTGGTTTTTCTGGCATTAATCAGAGGGAGCTACCAAGCTCCATCCAGGCTGCTCATAAGCACAGTTTGGGACACCAAGCTCCCCAGAACTGATGCCCAAATAAATGGTGAGGTGGTGTGGCCACAATGGGAAACGGTACAAACAATTCCTCTGTTCTACACTAGCTTATTTAAATATGACCTAATAGACATTCAGAATATCTGGGCGGGTAAAAATGCTGAATCAAATTAAAACTGAGCAACAAAATGACTGGGTGGGCGAATACAACAGACCAGGCCACTCAACTCCTCCACTTTGTGCCCCAAGGGAAGAATTGGGTCTTGAACTCGTTGTGAAATCTTCAAACACATAATAAGAATTAATCACCATTCCTTCTCTATTTTAACAGCTGTCGGCTACCTCCCTAGCCCCTGCAGCTGCGGACTTCTCTCCCTTTGCTGACATCATAATCCCATTACAGCTGGAAACTTGCACACATAAAATGCAGATTTAAGCTTATTTTGAAATAACTTATACTTGTTAATTGCCTCAATCTATATCACAAGCATAATATCGCAGATCTCATCTGGCAAACCGAGTCCTCTGTGCCAGGGACAGGAGCTTCCTTCTCTTTATCTGGGTTAACGTGGACCCAAATGCACAGCCAGACCTGGCAGCTTTCGAGTCACTGACACACTTGTGGGCTGAATTTGTCCAGAAGTGGCATCTGTCCATCTGCTCCTTGCTCATCTCTCTTCCCAGATGGACTCTGCTGGTGGCTGGGAAAATGCCTTGGAATCAGGTGAGCTGCAAAGGTGCGGCCTCATGGCAGCGGCTGCTCTGGACCGGCTCACTCCTGTTCCTGAGAGAAAACTGGAGGTGCTATTTTCTTGACTTGCAAGTCAAGTGGGAGAAATTGATTTCCTGGTTTGGTTTGTGCGCTTTTTCAACAAGACATTTATTTGACTGATTCCACTTTATCCCTTGTGTTTGTGCCTCGTTTTTTACTCAAGTTGGTGCATAGCCTGAAGCTTGACCAAGAATTTCTTTAGACTGGATTGGCACAGGTTCTTAATCGAATGAAAAAGAATTGTTTGAAGAATCTGCATGCATAACTGTATCCACTGATAAACATTGTAAAAGGGCAAGAGCATATTTTGTTCTAGTTCTGAGTTGACTTGTTGAGATTAAATTAATAATAGATAGGTATTTCATCTTCTAGAAAATTGTATGATAACATACTTAGAGGAACACAGAAGGAGAAGCATTTAAAAATCTACCATGCTAAAAAGTAAAATTAAGCTCATAAGCGTATCTGGGACACTCTGCAAAAGCAATAAAAAATAAAAATAAATTTAAAAACCGGACCAGTTAATATTTTAAAGCACAAAGAAGAACCATTTTTATATTTTGAAAAGGTTCAGAACGAGTTGGTTTTTAGGTTAAAAGGTTCTTTCCTTCCTCAAGTGTTTAATCCTGTGGTTTTTGCAGCCCCCTCTGCTGTTCATTGGTGGAAGTGTCTAGTTAAGGATTATGAAAGGACTCCTGCATTTTTTTCCCTTACTCCAAGTAGCATTTTGAATTTTAGCTGCTAAGAGTCATACCTAGAGAAATGAGTCACTATGTTTCTTGATAATTAAACTACAGTCAAATATAACATGAGAAGGACTGTTAAGAAGACAGAACTCAGGAGTTACTCGAGCCTGCCAACTGGGTGGTGTCACTAAACAAGAATTTGAGCCTTTTCAATTTCAGGCTATGGAGTTTGAAGCAGATATAGTTCTTCTACTTTGTACTTGAACAGGAGAGTGAATTCCTGAGCCCATGAACGATGTCCTTGTTCTAGGTTAACTGCAGAGATCATTTGAGTAGAAATCAATGCTTGGCTTCCTCATGCAAAAACTAGACTTCGGCAAACCCACCTTGGTGGCCCTCAGGAAAAGAAATTAGACCCTCTCTTTGGTGTTTAGACCCCTCCCAGAGTGAAGACTCTAGAGGAAAGCCCCTCAAGGCCCCTTGGATCCCTATCTTTTGGCACCATTCATTGCCACCTGCTGTTGTCACCTAGGAGTTTTTCCAGCAGTATGATGAATTGCCAGGC
The DNA here is from genome assembly GCA_004365215.1 of Cuniculus paca. NCBI lineage: Eukaryota > Metazoa > Chordata > Mammalia > Rodentia > Cuniculidae > Cuniculus > Cuniculus paca. The sequence goes on from RJWT010001111.1 coordinate 22,562, forward strand.
CCATCATGCCTCTGATCAAAGAATATGGCACCCCAACTTGGCCAACAACTGAGTCAGGATTATCCAGCCAGAATTGCCAAGTGTCACTTCCTCTGGCATTATTTAAATGGACTTGGGTTTAGATTGACATCCCTTGGACAGCCTCTCCTTGGCTGTCCTGTTCTCAGCCCCTCTCATCCTGTTCTCAGGATAGAGTTGCACTCCACCAAGCAGATGACATTTACTGCACATGATAGACCTTGGTAATTTTGTATGCTTTCTGCATAGCTGTGACTCTGTTTATAAAACCAACTGGCAGCACAAAAGCAACTCCTGAGCTGGAAGGCAGTCAAGCTATCTTACACTATAAGCATAAACATTTGGTCTCCCTGTTGAAGGGGACACCCAGTGCTCAGTTTCCTGCTTTCCTTTGTGGTATACACTGTGAGCATAAGTTCTGATTCCAGCACAGAGAAACCTTAGCTTGAACTCTGCCTCCCCTGAGTCCCGTGTCTTAAATAGAATGCTTTCAGTCATAACCTTCACACTCATATTAGAAATGCCCTTTGGACATAATGTCTGGGATAGGGATCAGACTAAGAATGCTCACTACAGAAATACAGAACTGGGAGGAAATTTTTCATTTGGATCAACTGATTGGTAAAGAAAGATGGTAAACTTGGTCTTCTCACACATATACAATATTTATTAATCTCCTAATAAATATTAAGGCCTCCTAGACATGCCATAAATGAACGAACTACATAACATTCACCATCTCTGTGCTGTTCAGATGGTTAGCAAATCTAATAACGAATTGTTTTACTTGCAACTGAATGTCATCTTGCATATTCACACTGATTTTCCTTTTGCAGATTGGGTCTATCACCACATTTGGGGTCACAGGAAGCTTCTCCCTAACCTTGATGACTGGACAGGGAGCAGGCAGGTGCAAGTGTCCAAGAGGCTGCGGATACTCCTGGATGCAGCCAAGAACAACTTGGCACAAAGACCCTAGATGGCCAGGCTGCATCTCTTTGTACGCATCTACAGTTTTCTTGGTTCTTCAAAAAAAAAAAATTTAGGGTCATTGGATCCTTAGAATTCATGCATATGTCCCATTTGCTGTGCTTTGTATTTTACTCATGTCCAATGGATTTCTCAAGTCTCTCTAGGTACTGTGTTCCTAACCTTGCAGCTTGTTCTTTCATCCAGTCGGTAAACAAGCAGTCCCTCTGGCTCTCCTCACAAATGCCAGTGCATGGATTGGCCATTAAGAGAGCCTGCTAGGGGATCTGCTGCCTGTCTTTCTGAGAAGGAAGCACATCCCCAGTATGATGTCCTTTGCTCTGCTGCTCAGGCTTGGGACTGGCATGTCCCTGAAAACCAGGTCTTTTGACTTTACTGGTATGTGCTACAGCTATATAATTTTGTGTTCAATGACCTGCCTTGAAGTCTCCATAAATGTCTCTGATTTCATTTCACACTTAAGCAAACCAGATTCCTTGGTGGATCCACACAAAGAGGAAGGTGCACTTTGGGACTGTCATGCATTGGTAACTGGAGCAACCTCAGAAGTGAGGCCAAGCTGGAGGTGGGCACACACTGGCTGCCTGGAGCTGCTGTCTTAATGGGTTTGGGAGCAGGGGCCTCCACAGCCCACTGGTCAGTCACAGGGGAAATGTATACCTCGGCCTCCTTCCGTGACACATGGAGCGTCCAATCCTGCCAGGGACCCTGACTGATCACAATTTGACAGTAAAACTACCAAAAACCAGGTGTCTGGCCACCAGGATCATCCCGGTAGATCCTGGTCGTTGTTGTATAAGGATGAAGAGAGAAGAATGTAGGAAGGAAGAGAGTACAGTGGGAAGGAGAGAAGGAAGAAATGAAGGACAAACAATTTGGGGCACTCATTGGAACTAAACTAATAAATTTATTATATTTGTGTACATATGTCTTTTTTAGCAATAGTTATCATTTTTTTAGATTTGTAATTCTGCCTTACTGAAATTTGCAAGTAAAACGCAGAATAATTTCCACTACTTGCTGCCCATATGATCCTTCTTCATGTTTTTTATTTTTGTGTGTGTATGTCTGTGTGATGCTGTCCACACATGCTTGGTAATATGATGGGAGTGACTGTTCTTTAAAACATAGAATTCAAAGGCCTCTATGTCTGGAAACCTACAGAGTCAGAACCCTAAGTGTCCACTCTTGGCCCTCTCCTAGGGTGAAGCTTCTGAGCAGCAGGACTACGGCCACATTCTCAGGGAGAATGCATGGCCATGCAGTCAGTGCCTTTGGCTCTGGTGACTTTCTGATTTATGTCAATATTGCCTCTCCCAAGAATCCTTTAGATGGAGCATAGCCCTAGGTAAGTCCTTGCAATGTTGAGTCTCAGTTTCTTCACCTGCAAATAATATAAAAATGCTCAATAAATAAAATCTATCCAGCCCATTTTCCTATCTTGAAAATCTGCTCTTCATTATTATCTTGAGTTATTCACAAGTAGTTTTTACTTGATTATTTGATTTTATTTTTGTAAAGAGTGCAATTAAGGAGTCTATTTAATTATGTGGTACCCCCATTAATTTCCTAAAATGTTTAGGTTCATTGAGATTCTATAAAAGTTATAGATTAAAATTGCTATTTGACTTAACAACATGTAAATAAATACATAAGTTCATTTCAGCATAATTCCATATGAAACAATAAATGTAATTAAAATTTTTCCTGGTCAATAAGTGAATTACTGTTTTGGTGTTTCTCTCCAACAAAAGCAGAATGAATCCTCAGCAAGAACATATTCTTTAACATAGTAATAAAAAATAACCTGTTGTATAGTTAGAGAAGTGTATGGTATTAGCTATAGTTCATATTTTTGGTAGACTTACCATCAATCACTAGAGATTCCCACTAATGAAACTCCAGGAGGCAGCAACAGAGGCGAAGCCTCAGCATCCATTAACTGGCTTAGGAACCAAATGCTTCTGGTAGGCAAGGGCTTCAGAGCAGGGTTCCCAGCCCATCACCTTTGAAATGCTTAGTGTTTTTATAGCTTTATTTTGACAGTGACTGTTTAGGTGCCTTGTGAAACAGGCTAAAAGCTGAATAATGCACTTCCCATTTTATGCCAGAAAACAGCCAAGACAGTAACACTACTAAGGTATTGACTGACTCCCAGGTGATGCTGAAGCTTCTTCTATGGCGTTCTTTCCGCCCTGCAGCTCTCGTTTTGTGCATGTCCACTGGGTAGCATTCGAAGAGCTGAGAATCCCACTATGAGCAGGAAACACCCATCCTACTTTCATGGTGCTACTAGTTGTTCACCTGAATTTTAAGAAAGCAAGAAAATTAATATTCTTTATCCAATCTTCTTCTTTTCTAATAGAAAAATGATTGAATAGATGAAATGATTGATAACAGGTAAAATCCTGTGAAGTACAGAAAACACAGCCCATTATCAAGAAATCAAATATTTTCCTAACATAGCTTCTACATCTTGTTTCTAAGAATTTCAATTAGTATTGAAAACTAGTGTAAACATCAATGCATGGGAAGAAATATGTAAGTAAGCAGAATTCCACGCAAATTTGGAGAAACACAGGCTATGTGTTCCTTATTAGCAACTGGAAACAGGGCTTATAATCACTGAACTAAACTCCACAGATTGGGACCAGTGCCTAACCTCATGTTTTATCCTCTAGTTTGCTCTTGACTAAACTAAAACACAGGTGCTATCACTGCTCAGCAAAGACTGTTATTTATTCCACATAAATAAGAGGTCGTAGATCTCTTGCCTCCTTTGTTCTTGAGAAAATTAAAAAAGAAACTCCCAACACTTCATTAGCTGTGTGGGCAGATGTGCTGGGGATCAGGAGTGTTGGGTTGCTGGCCCTATCCGGTTGGTCCTTCAGGGGCTATGTCCGGCCATAGCCACCCAGAAATGTCCATCAGATACATGCCATACAAGAAGACTCCAGCCTCCCATGGGCTTCCAGAAATTCTTCCAGAAAAGCTATGACACCTGACTTTGCAGTGCACACTCCTTGGAAGGGGATACACTCAAGAATTCCTTGGATTTTGTCATATACTATATGTTGTGTCACTCTCTGTGTTTACTGTGTTGGAAAGGACCATCATCTGCATCTCAGCTACTCAGTGATCTGAAAGGAAGTCCTTGAGCCAATTATCAGAGTTAGCATGCTGATGTGTTAGGAAATCTACTTCACATTTATTATTGGTGATTTAACATAGGCGAGCCAGTCAACGTACTGTTGTCTTCTACAGACTGCATGTTAGAGGATAATCAGGTGGCAATTGACTGGAGTCTCTTATACAGTATGATTTTTAATGTTTTGGGGTTGCTCAAATATATATTTCAGTTCTTCTTTTGTTTTTTCTAAAACTGGGGTGTGTACGGATTCCTGCCACCAAGTCCCTCCAGAGGACAAGTAACCAGAGCTCCTTGCAGGAGTCCTTATCTCCCTAGATGGAATCCTTCTTGACTTGACAAATGGAAGCATGCATTCTACATCTATAAATCTATGTGTTTTTATCTATTTGGGAAGATCTATCCCCTACATACAGTTAGATCTCTATATTCATGGGCATGTGTGTGAACAAGCACACGAGCACACACACACACACACACATCCCACACACACTTAAAAGGACCCATCTAAATGGATTTACTTTCTTTTTAATATTTTTGAAGGCTGCTTTATGATCCTGTTGACCTGCTATTAGTGGAAGCTTAGCTTTCAGCAAAGGTAATTAAATTATAAAATCACTGCAGCAATCATCAAACTACTCATAAAATAAGAATTGGAAAAAAAAAACCTGAAATAAAAATCTTGCAGGCTTCTCTTGTAATATTGCTCCCTGATGTTAATTACATTTAAATGGGTGAGTACTATTTTGGTATCATTCATACGCCTCCAAAAGTACTTTCCAGTTTATCATACCTGTCAACCTCAGTGCATCACAGGCTAATACTTTATTAAGAAAAAAATCATTAGGGAGCCGCTGATCCCATTTAAGTACATTGGGCAGAATGTAAGACTAATTAAAAAGCATATTTTTACATTATTAATTTCTGAGTTTCACACTTAATGAATGTGAAATGACAGGGCTACTATTTTTATATTCTGGCACTCTGGGCTTTCCAGTCAGGGGAATTAAATTCTGGGGATTTTTGCAAAGATGTTGCTTGGGAGATTTGTTTTCAAGGAAACCTAAGTTTTTTTAGCTGTGCCTTTTCCTAGGAAATTATACTAAAGCGCGTAACAGCCACTTAAAAAGAGTAGTTAAATAGATGTTATTTTTTTCATCATACAGCTATAAAAGTATTTTAGATGAGGTATAAAATATGGTTTTTAAATGATATTATGATTTGCAAACACTAAAAAATAATTGCAGTGCAGTTGAGAGAGAGAAAACATCTAATCTTTATTGTGTAAGACAATGTGATAAAATATTTTACAGCCAAAAGCTCATTTTGCATCTGGAAAATTGTGTAAACTGATGGGGGAAAAAATCTCATTAAAACTAAAGGTTATTTTTTAATATTCTCAGAACAAAGCAACACATTACAACTAGATTTTTCTTTTTTAATATTTATTAAATCAGACAGTCACTCAAAGGCTCAACATTCGATATAAATAAAGGCATAAAATGACAAGACCGTGCAGATGGACAAAGATGAATTATGCCAGGATGCAAAAGATCTATGTTAAGAACAAGTGTGGGTGTTCTGGGGTCTCGTTAACTATATTCGGTTGCAGGGATATATTATTAAGGATTAGGTGTTACATTACTTAAAACTTCGCCGGTGAACACTGGCTTCCCTTCCTGAGTGCACACACAAGCCCATTTTTATAGGGCTATGCAAGGAGGAGGAGAGGGGAAAAAAATTCCTTTCTTTTTTCTTTTCTTTTTCAAATGTGCTTACAATTACCTCTCTGTATTTTTATTGTCTTTTTACAAACCACAAAACTCACACTGGAGGCAAAGCTTAACTGCTGAGGCTTTCCTCGTGTAAATATTAGGAAATTACATTTGTACAAACTGTGGGGCTTTGCAAATGGGGGCTGGAGAGCCTCCAACACAAATTAATCAGGATAAAGTTGCTCTATGTTGAACATGACCATAGTTTATTTTCTTAAAGTATTAATTTGTCAACAGCTTTCCTGCCTCGGCGTGGCTCATTTGGCGGGCAGAGGGAAGACACAGATGTGGCTGGCGCTAGTTGCGTTTTCACCTTGTGGTTTTAGGAACCAATTGCAGTTAATCAAAACAAAAGTGTGCTTAATTTTTCAGTATGAATGCTTCATATAAACCTTTAATATCACATGACAGAAATGTGACTATACATGTAGGTGCCGCAGAGAGGCTTATTTTCAGGGGAAAAGAAGAAACCAATTGAGTCTGATGCTGAATAATTGATGTTATGTTATGTTTTTTAAGGGTTTCCAAAAGAAATGCTTTTCAGATTCTGAGTGTCTAATTTTCTGTTCCTTTCAAAGCCCACTCCATGGGTCCCCAAGCACTACAGGCCAAGAGTTGCAAATACAACCTCATGCCTTCTCACTCCCTAAAACATTGTGGTATTTTTAATTATACTCATGATTTTCTTAAAATATTTGTTCCTTGCTCTGTTTCTGGAATGCAGAAGTGTGTGTAATGACCTCTATTTTTCAGATTTGCCAAAACAAATTAAGGAAAATGCTCGGCTCTCCCCTTGCCAAATGTTTAATGCTTCTCCATGAAAGCAAATCTTATTTGTAATGTATATTAAACCTGAAGTAAATAATGCATCCTATCAGAGGCAAATGCTATTGTGCAACTACGAACAGTAAACAATTTTGCTTTTGAGAAAAATAGATCAGATGAAGCATTTAGTCATTTAAGGAGCACATACGTCTGCATGGTTATGAGCAGCCTGCGCATGAACCTAGTATGCCTATCAGAATGTAACACCCAGGTATGAACTTTGTCTTATCGAACCACCTACTTACCAGTTATCTCTTAAAAAAAAAATCCTCAAGTGTTCCATGAGTAGGTCTGAAAGCTAATGCAAATGAACTCTCTAAAATCCCACTTTAATTTTTCCCACCTAGGATTAAGGTATTATAATGATGGACTAATTTCACAAATGATCCTCTTTTTTTCTCTTCTCCCACCCTCTACTCCAAGCACGGCAGAGAAGCAACAGGCCCTCCCTCTACTGGAACTGTCTCGGTTGGGGTGAAAGGCAGAGGTCTCCCCCTCCCCCTTAACTGCTGGAAGGACCCTGCCTGACCAAATCATTCATTTTCCACACATAACTATACCTCTTTTGAGTGAAAATCGACTTTAAGGTGGTTAATAAGAGACAATTCCATGCGTCCGGATTAACTGGTTCACCCAGCCTCTCAGGTCTTGCTAGGTTGTTTATATTAACATACATCTTCAAATATTATTGACAGGTTCCTTGTTTTATTAGTTTGCATTTACCTTGTTCACCATTTTATTATTCAAGATTTCCGCTGTTGCCAAGTATTAATCAATGTATTCTGCTGCTCAGTTGGGCAAGCCGTGTGGAGTGCAGTGCCCCTAGGGTTACCACAGCCAAGAAGGGGAAAAGTGTTTTAGACATGTACACAACATGTGGTTTACTATTATCATTAAATGAGGTGAACTGGGACTCTATACATATGGATTTTGAATTGCATAAATTTTGATTGATATCATTTGAAGACTGAGGCTCTGAAAGGCTAGATTTTGTGAAAGACGATACACAGACCAGCTATTACCACATACAATCATACCAGGAAAAGTATCTGAAATGAGCAAGGCAGCTGGCTTTTAAATAGCTAAAACATAACATCAATACTTATTCTGAATAATGGAAAAAAGAGGTAAAAGATGTTGACCCCTGCCTGACAGGAACATATTCCAAAAGTAGAACTGGCCCCCTGGGGGCGGCCCCTGCTCCACAGTAGCTGCCAAGCCTTGCTCTTTTTCCCTCTTTCTGCCTCTTTCTCTTTCTCAGCACCCCCCGACCTTTTCTTTTTTCTCAAAAAAAAAAAAAAAAAAGAAAAAGAAAAAAGGGTAAATATTTTTTTGAGCATTAAGCCACTATGGACAAGCGGCTAGAAAAGAATTTTCACAAATTCAGGAAACACTTGAGAGGTAAAACCAACATCCTGAGACAGAAGACAGGCCAGCTTTTGACACTAGGTTGGACCTGTGAGGCCTAAAACCTCCAGCCAGGAAGTGCTTGCCCCCGGTCAGGGCTCCAGAGGCCCCGCGCGAAGGCAGGAGAGCGCGCAAGTTTCCATGCTCCACCGAAACCAACAGGCCTCTTCATGGGAAATTGGCTGAAAATGTGCTGACCGGCATAAAACTTTTATTAGAATCCAAGAGCAAGAACCTGAACTTCCAGGGAATGACGGGTCTGGACGGCTTGGGAAGCACGCAACCAAGACCAAGATCTGGGCGCTGGTGGGTCCTGCCACCGCTTTGGGGCTTGGCGCCCTGCAAGCCAGGCTTCACCCCGCGGCTCAGCGCGCCCCCGCGAAGAGTGCGAGGCCAGGATTGGAGCGCCCCGGGTCCCCGAAATCCATCAGAGGAGAGAGAGGCAGGGGCGCACAAACCTTCACTCCTGCCGAGCTCCGGAGCGGGGCAGACTTTCGGAAAGGGGAAAGGGACATAAATCAGGGGAAAAAAATAGTTTCTGCACATTTTCAAAACCCACGTTGCGCTCTCTGAGGTCCTTTTCATTTTAACCAAATCAGGGGGAACTTGTCCTCACAGCGGCGAGGCAGATGGAACAATAAATCACAGGCGCCGTTGACTGCCTGCAGTGCGCTCTCCACAGCTGTCACTTTTTTGTCTCTTTGGTTTTAGCTGACATGGTTTGAGGTCCACTGTGAACCAATCTGGACTTTTTTTTTTTAACAGTCATATCCATCAAAACGACCAGTGGCCATCAGCCCGCTGTGGCCATCGATCGGGTGGCCTCTGCCCCCGCCCGGGCGGGAGCGACCCAGCTCCTAGGTGAGGCCAGGGGACACACCTCGTTTTCGCGGAATTTTTCCCCGTTTTTTCTTCGCCTCCAGCTACAGCGGTGATTTTCTGAGCAGTCTTGGCTAATGTTATTAAAGTTGCATCACGATAGATACAGAGCAAAGCAGATAACAGCCACAGCGCACCGGAGCTGGAAAGACCAAGAGCCTCGGGTTCGTGTTGTTTTTTAAGTGCGAGGAGGCGCCAGCGAAGCTTGGAGTTTCCAACTCGTTGCTTATTTTGCAAAGTAAACAAGCAAATGTTATGTGCATAACCTTAGCTGTCTCGGTAAAGGTCAGCGCGCCCCTGCTCATTTCCTGGGCTGCCTTTTGGGGGCACTCTGATGCTGGGATTTCCTCGGGTGTTGGGGAAACAAGACGTGCTCGCCTAACAAAGACTCAATCTACAAAGCCTGCAAAACAAAAACATTGATTACATTTGAACCGGAGTGTGGAAGTTTGCTTCGGTGTGTAAAATACATATAAACCCTAAATAGCAGGTAGCCGGGACGGGGAGTCAGTGGGCCAAGAGGCAGTCCATAGATTGCTTGGAAAGGAAGATTCCCCCTGGCTGGCCCCAAAATTCAGGAGATCCACGGCTGGGTTAAAATACCCCATTTAAAGTTTCCCTTGGAATTGTGTTTTCTCCCAAAGTTGCTTCTCACTTAAACGTCTTTGAAAGCACTTTCATTTGAGCAGAGGTAATTTTTATACAAGTACTCAAGCTTGAACTCACTAAAGAACCCAGCAAGAAAAAAAAATTATATGTGGGAATAGGGAGCTCATAGATACACAATTAAAAAAAAAAAAGACTGCTTAAAAAATCCCCCGTTAGGTCAGGTCAAATTTATTATATTCTTTTATAGCTGAACTCTATAGTTTTGACTTGAGGTGACAGTTGAAATGCACCAGAAACCTTTGGAATTTCAGTACTATATATTACTATGAGGAAGAAAATAAAGTTCCACCATTAGAAGGTAGGTGCTTGCCTTAAAATGTTCAAGAAAAAAACGTTAATTTTTCCCTGCAATTCTGGTTTTTTTTTTTTTAAGGTGGAGTGAGTTGCTTGGGCAGAGCACCCAGCTAAGCACAATATCAAACATAGCTGTGCAGTGCATCTGCCCTTCCTCTGAATTAGAAATTTTCAAACAGCGACAACACAATGGGAGAAGGATATCACTCCTGTTTTTAGCAAGACACTTCATTTGGTTAATGTGTAGCTTTGTCTGTCAGAAGAGTATTTTCTGGGCACCACTTTGATCCAAGTGTATTTGTGTTTTGAACTCTGCTGACCATTGGTAATACCCACCAGGACTGAACATGATTCTTTTTACAAAAGGCTGCCAAAGGCGGTGCCAAGTTCAATTCCAAGTGAAATGCAAAGGGAAGAATATTTTCCAGAAATACTCCTCCCTTTTGTAAGAAGTCTCTCCATGTAGTTTCTATTTTACTTTTTTGTTTTGTTTTGTTTTGTTTTTAAATAAATTCACCTCTGAGTTTAGAAAGTAGATTGAATATGGAATCCATTATGGAAACACTGTTTGCATCCAGCAGCAAATGTTTTGCACTGTGGCAGGTGTCTGCAGCAGATCTTGTAATCTTCTCTACCTTCCTGGTAATCACAATAGAGAGAGCCCCTTAAAATACCAAACAGGCACTCTGCAAATGCCCGTGCCTCCAAAGGGTCTGAGCTGAGCACTGCTCTCTGCTGTCTTATCACCGTTGAAACAGCAGAGAAATATGCCATGCTGCTACAGCTCCTCTGCAGGTCAGCAGTACCATTCTCCCTGCCATTTCAGGAGTTTTGCCTTCCAAGATTCAACCAGCCTCTGGCTACATTGTGTGGTTTCTGGATATAAACAGTTTTATTTGGACACCAATGGAGAAAAGGCTACACAACACAAAACAATGACAAGAAAAAAAATTAAATGCCTTATTGCTACATATTCCTTAGTTTATAATGAATGGAAATCTAAGTGGCTAGTTAGCAAAATCCAGAGTTGGATACTTAAAAGGCAGATGCTCAGAACTGCAAAATGAAAAACACCGCACGCGTGCGTGCGCGCGCACGCACACACACACACACTCAAGAAATTAATTTCCTATTCCTGGGAAAGGCATAGCAGGTTTTATATTTCTTTGCTTTCAGTACATATGGCTTGAAGACTTGAAGAAAAGGAAAGTCTCAAATACTGCCCTAACCACAGAGCCACAGAGCCTTCCAGCTGTGTTCTTAGTACACGGGATATACTTGATGGTAATTAAGGAGTCTGCTCTTTGGTTTGCATGACATACTTTTCAAATCATACAAACTATTAAAAAAGAAACAAAACACCTTTCAAGCCGCTACTATTTGTTTTGTCAGTTTCACCTCCAACCTTATATCTGCATTCCAGACCTAAATGACCCATGTTTTCAGCTGTAGATGAGGTGGTGTTTTTCACTGTGACCTTAAAATACTCCTTGATGATATTGTTGGGGGATAAATCCTCCCTGGTTATGATAGTGCTTTATTTCTATTTTTCACTTGACTCCAACTTCTTGTGCAAAATTACCAGGACAACTGGAGAGTGACTGGGTCTTGATTTCTCTCCCATTTGCCACTTTGAGGATCGGATTTGCCCTTGCTCCTTTAACCTCTCAGTTTAGGGTTGCAGCAGGGCTGCTGAGAGTGTCCTTTAAGGGAACTCTTGATCAACACCACACTCTAATATTCAACTGTAGTTTTCAGAATCCTCTCCTTAGCTTTCTTGTATTTTGTTTGTATGTGTTAAATCCACAACAAAAAAGACATTTTTAACATGTTTACATTACTGTCTGTCTAGACATGAGACAGGGGTACAGCTTTTTTCCTATTTTAGGTCTTTAAAGGAGCAATATATATATATATATATATTTATGTATGGAGAAAAAACACTCTGCAAATCCATGTTTACCCTACTGATGTGCTCTTTAGAAAACCTTAGGAACAAAGGTAAATATATACATATTTATGTATATGTGTATATATATATGTATACATATGTACATATACATATACTGTGTTTTCTCAAGATTTTTTCTCATGTCACCAAAGTCACTCACCATTTATTAAGCATAAGTCCTGTGGCATGCTTCCAGGAGTAGTGCCCAGAAATGCAGGGAGAGAGTTACAAATAAGTGTTATCCAGGATGGGAGATTAAGGCTGACCGAGGTGCAAAGGCTGGATTACACTGACATTTTGCAGGTGACACACACAGGTAGCCAGCTAACTTGAGCACTCTGTCTCTGTGCAGAAACCTCAGTCTGGCTCTGCCAATGCTGTGAGTGGCTGGTGGTGGCATTTTTAATGCTATTCACCAAGGCCCTCTATTTTATAATAGCACAGCCAGCTATGGCCAGTAATTGCGTGTCTTTGTTCCTAAGGTTTTCTAAAGAGCACATCAGTAGGGTAAACATGGATTTGCAGAGTGTTTTTTCTCCAGCCTAAACAAGTGAGTCACACTATCTGAGCAGCCCTCTTGGTCTGCAAATACTGCTCCTTCTCCAGCAAGTCGAAGGTCTGTGATTGAGAAGAGGAATGACCAGGGGACAGGCAGCCAGACTTTCTCTCAGCAACATTTGAATATCTTAAGTAGAGAGTGGCTGTGAGCAAAATAAAAACATGTCATGTGCCCAGGTGACATTTTGTAGCAAACAAGGAAATCGCAATCCAGGAAGTGTTGTATTTTATGCCAACAACAGCCTGACAGTTTTCTCTGTAAAGAAAACATGACACTTTTCCAAATATCAGAGGAGACGTCCACTGCTCATGGGATTCCTGTCCTGTCACTGAACTGGAAGGTCGCAGTCTGGCTTCATGATTTCTGTGCCTTCACAATGTGGTGGTGGAGGGTTTGCACGCTAAATGCTGTAGGCTAAGGGAAATCTTTCCCTTCATCTCTGAAAAAAGTGACAGGAGGAAAAAGGTCCTATGTTGACAGCAGTAACCTCTAGGTTTAAAGGCTCTGCCCTAAGCAACGGCAAGGAAAATTGCCCATGCTAATGTGTTGCCAGAGCGGTCCCACATATGCAAAGAGCAGGGGTGCCAAGCAGACCTGTCCTGCCCCAGGTTCTATGGTGGACTGTGGTGGGAGGAATTCTTAGTATGCCTTGAAAAAATCAGGTTTTAATAACAGCCTTGGACCCTGTGTTTCTCCACCTACACTTCACACTGGGCATGATCAAATGTGCTGTCTGCACCGTGTTCTCCAGATGGGGGGTGATTCTGAACTGGCCACACACTGGCATTCCGGGGAACCTGCTTTTTGGGAGCGCTCATTGTAGAACTGCTTTGAGGTGTCTTAAAGTGCTTATGGTCATCCTGTCATTTCCAAAAAGTGCACACCAGGAGAGAACTTCCGTAGGCATTTGTGAGCGGTGCGTACCTCCGGATGGGGGCAGGTGTGCATGTCGTGGTGCCAGCCAGCCAGTGTCCTAGGAGGACAAGCAGAACAAGGGAGGCAGCATTAATAAGAATACAAGACTGACAATGAAGACACAGTTTGCTTCCCTTTCACAGTGAGGAGACTAGACTTTGAACCCTGATAAATGTTGATGCCCTGTTTTTATCTGGTCTCAGCTGTGCTACTGAAATAAAAAATTCTTTCAACCAATTTCTTTTAAGAGTGGGGTTCCATTTTAATTAGTAGAAAGGCAAAATGTCACTTGCCATGTCAATACATAATTCTTTAAGCTAAAGGGAAGCAGGCTGCTGCTTACAACTCAGGAAAAAAAAAAAAAAAAAAACAAGAAAAAGCCAGGCTTGAAAGTGGAGAGCAGGCTTGAAACCGATTTGCGCTGTGCACCCCCGATACACCCCTGCCTGGGCTCCAGGGTCCTCTGCAGCCCTCTCTACAGCTTGGACTCCAGGTTATATGCTTCCTGTTGCCCCTTTTATAAGCAATAAGAATTTAATAACTGAGGGCAACTCTATAGCAATATTTATATGGGTCAAGTGGCTTAAAAGTATGCAATAAATGTAAAGTTATGAACCACATTGCCCCTTTTTAAATAATGCAATGAACACGGAGATATTATGTTTCATATTCTGGAAAAAGGTGTTTCAGGCTAAGCTCCTGGCGTACAGCAGACATGAAAAGTTATACTGAGCCCATAACAAAGTCACTGCCTGCTTAATATGGTGTGTTATGTCGAGCTCCTCATCCTAATCTCAGCCCACAGCAAGAGGGTCCCAGATGGTATCAACAAAACCTTAGCTTTCTCATTAGCAATCAGCAAATTCTCCTGGTGTCTGCTAGTTTCAAATCAAGGCAAGTGCCTCTACTCCTAGTGTGAAACCCAGTAGGATAATAGAAATAATGTTGCCTAATCAGTGGCGAACACTTGAAATCCCACATTCATAATGGGGTGGAGTGAATTTGGTGAATTTGCAGCTTTAACAAGTATCAGGAGCCCTGGGCTCCCCCAGGGTATAACAGTGTCGGGAGGCAAAAGCTGAGGCCACACAGCCCCTGACATAGGTGGTCCCAACTTGCCCTGGGCCCTCCAGGGTGATCATGGGTGGGTGGGTTCTCCCTCACTGGGAAATTGGTGGGAATAGATTTTCTGAGATTTTCTTGGCAAATATGAACAAAAGAAGATGCCTTGGGTTGGGTTCCACTGCAGGTTTATGGTGGCAGTGGCAATGATGACTTTTCATGGAGTTAGAATTGTGTTTCTAGGCAGCCAGTCTGCATGGTACTGCCCAGACTACATGGTGAAATTGTGGAATTCATGGAAGTCCATTCAAGCCTGGCTCTTTTTAATTTCAAGGGACTAAGCCCTGACTCACACTGTCTTCTACTTCCTCATTCTGTACGTTTCTACAGGGAGTAAGTAACAAGTTGGCCTGGGGATCTTCAGCACCCTGTCCTCCTGCCCACCTACCCACATGGGTTAGGGTTAGGGTTAGGGTTAGGGCTACATACTCCTAAGCACAAGGTCCTCCAGTTAGAAGTGGAGGAGCCCTGCATTTGAGATGCACTCATTTAGCCATAAGGGACTTTCAATCCCATCTTTCCCATGCCTCTTTCAGCACCTGGCCCACACTTGTACCATGATACCCTGTGTACCTGTGTCTTATCCCAGTTCTCCGCCCAGAGACCTAGATCTCAACAGCTACCTGCCACTGGGCAAAGAGGGCAAGGCCTACAAGGCGGAAGCCTTATCTTCCATTGGAAGATAGGGAAAAAGATTCACAGCCAAGTTTCAGCTGGACAAGTTTAACAAGGACAGCTTCAGGGTGGGTAGATTTTCAAAGCTGGACAGATGGGCTTAGTGCAGAGGAGGCCTCTCCCAGCATCTAACCACAGATACCAGCTTGGAAGCAAATGAGAGAAGTGACTGGGAGGTTGGGGAAGTTCTTTGAGAGGATTCCCTCCTCATATTGCCTGTCCCAGGGCCAGAAAGTGGCCAATGAGAGCATGCACTTTTGGTGCCACCTTGCACCAGGGCCCTGCCAGTCCCTCCTGCATGATGATGGGCCAAGCTTTCAGGCTTGAGTATCAAATATGAACAGTTTTCCTGGGTCTGCATTCATACACTGTAGGTCTATCTTTGGCACGTTAACATGAGGATTTTCTGTGCGTGGACTTGGTTCTTGGTAGGTTACTAATGAAGACTGTTACTTTCCTATCCAGTTCCCCTCTAATCGTCAGATCTTGGTGAGCCATTCTGGTTTCTGTACTAAGGGAAAGAGCTAATTTGAAAAGCAGTCTAAGCATAGTATAATTAGAAAGGTATCAATGTTGACAAAAAATGTCATGTGCTCAAGGTCCATGCCCATTGTTCACACCGTTTTATTATTCCTCCAATGCTTGTCTCAGATGAGTAGACTGCCCCACTCTTCACGCACAGCGTACATGCTGTCACACTGCCCACTTCCTTACTGTGGGCAGGAGAGGAGAAGGAAGAAAGGGAAGAAGGAAAGAGGGAGGAACAGAAAGAGAGATGGAAGGAAGGGAGGAATGAAGGAAGGAAAGGAAGCAGGAGAGAAAGTAAGGAGGAAAAAACGTTTTCTTCAAAACTTTTTTCGATTCGAGTACTTTGGAATGATTTCTGTCTGTTGTGAAGCAAAAACTCTGTCTCAGACTATTGTTTTTAACAAGTTTATAACACAGGATGATTTAATTTTTAAAAGTTTCACATTTTCTTTTAATAAAAGTACTTTCAAAAAGTGCCTTTTTTGAATTCAATATATTTCTTGAGGCAGAAACACCTGTATCAGTGGTGGCAAACCTATGGCATGCGCGCCACAGTAGGCTGTTTGTATCACCGAAAGCTCTAAAATTCTCTACATGTTGCTTACAAATTTGAAGGACTAGAAAGTGTTGGAACTAGAAGCTCGTGTGTCTTTAACACTTCTGTGCCTTTCCATTACCACCCTTGCTAATCAGGATTCCTGAGATATTTTCAGTGAAATAAAGAGAGCTACCCATTGAGGAGAAATTCTCAGTTCAAGCCCAGCTGGTAACCTGTCATTCTTACCAAGTTGCGAAGCCTTTGCCACCTCTCTTGATCACTCCCTTCCTGATCACTCTTCTATTAGATGCAGCAAATGCCTTCCCCATTTAACTATGAGCTCCTTCAGGGCAGGACCAAGGCAGTCAGTCAATGCGTGTTAAGTACAGAGCACATAAATCAGTGAAGCTCATGATAAAATTATTACACTACAGGCATAGATTTTCAAGGCATTGGGAGCACTATTTTAAGCTTTGCTTTTGTCTCATGGAAACATCCTGTATATTTCTTCGATGTAGTTGTTTGACTACATGGTCTGTGAAATGCCTTGGATTCTGCAGGGCAGTTTGGTGGAGGCCATCTGGAAATAGTGTGGGAGTTTCTTTTCTGTAGATATGACTGAGATATGGGGTCTCTGGAAGGGGACAGCTCCTAACCCCTGCCTTCACAGCTAACCAGGACTAAGGACCTGCACAGTGTTGGTGGCATTTGGCCTAGGTTCTGCCTCCACGCTGCTGCCAGTCCCCACTTGAACCTGGCAAGTCACATCCTTTCTGCAAACTTTAGTGTCCTCCCATGTAAGATATGGACATTGGTAGCACCTACTTCAGGGATTATTAGAAAGATGAGTTGAGCTAAGATATGCAAAAGCCTTATCCAGAGCCTGCGCATTGGTAGAAGTGCTAGTTCTTAGGTATATTTATTTGCACTAAGGTTAGCAAACTTTTTCTATAATGGCTAGATAGTTAATATTTCCAGCTATATTGTTAATATTGCAGGCTGTATTGTTTCAGTTACAAATGCTCAGCTCTGCTCTGGTAGTGGGAACACAGCCATAGACAACAGGTAAATAAATGAGTATAGCTGTGTTCCAATAAAACTTTATTTATCAAAGCAGGTAGGGGGCTGGAGTTTATCTGAAAACTGATGTTTCCTGACTTCTGGCTTACTATACTATACTATACTGCTGCAGCTACTTTAACTGCCTGGACGAAAATCTATAAGCTCTTTTCCCAGTGATCTGAGTCTGGGCTTGGCCAGCATTAATCCTTCTACAAAGGGGTTTCAATTGTCCTCAGAGATCAGGGACTCATTGATCTTAAAAACATTTTCATTTTGCATATACCTTGGTCCAGCTGTACAAACATCACTGTGAATGGGAAAGTTATTGATACTCCTGATGATGTTACTAGAGATATGATAATCTTGCTGTTATGCAAGTACTGGGCCAAGCTCTGACCTCGCTTGTCATGTGTCCAATGAAATAAAAGGCTGTGTTTGAAGGACAAATTGATATAGTTCAAAATTTCTGGTTGTTCTAGGGATATTATTTGCCTAGCGGTTATAATGTATTTTGTTTGGCCTTTTAAAATGCTCTTAATAGAGTAAACTGTGTGCCTTTCAAAATAGAACTGGTTGGAACCAAGGGAATCTTGCTGCTTTCTTGAAGTGTTGTTGCATAGATACTGAGCTTAGAGTCTTTCAGTAAGTTAATTTGTGTTTTTTTTTAAGCCAACAAACAATAAGATCCATGGTCAGGTATGTGAGTATGAGAGTGACAGAGAAAAAGTTAATTGTTTTGTTGGCCAGGGGAGGACTTGCAGTAAGACAGGTTGCCACAGGCTGCTCAGGGCCCCAGGAAGGGGCCCAGGGGTAGCAACCTGATTGAAGAGGAGTAAGAGACTCTCTTAATGGACGGGTGTTTATAAGGCAGGCATGGCTGTCATGCATCCTGCCTGTTTTGGGGGTGTGGTGAGGTGATTGGGAGTGTTGGAGATTATGGGCAACACCAGCACATCCCAGCTCTGCCTCTGCAGCCCCCTACATAGCCCTTTCAACATCTGCAGACAGAGTATGAGCAAGAAGAGACAGCTTCATAACAGGTATGTCAAACACTTGTTCTTTCCAGAATGGCTGAGGGGGATAGGGATGAAGGAATGGCTTATGTAAAGTCATGGAAGATCGGTATCTCCTGGTGTGTTCAGGAAATCACAGATATTGAGACTCCAATGTAAAGAGTCATGGTGGGGGCGGGGTAGAAAAAGTCAGATAATGGGACCAGCCAACGATCTGGGTTTCATATTGGGAGCAGTGGCCACCGAGGATGAGCATGGTGGATGGCAGGGCAGGGGAACTGGCTATAGCCAAGGACCCGTGCCAGTGCCACAGGGTGCAGGGAGGAATGTGAGTGACTTCCAGAAGGCACCTCAGAGGACCAACATGCTTTCATGAAGGCAGCCAGCATCTGTGCATTTCTTTCTGATCTTCATGCATTTATTCATTCACCTTTCATGTATTAAATCAATTATTATTAGCTGGGCATGTATGTGTCCTTGAGAAAACAGAATTGGAATCTGGCCACTGGCCACAAGAGGCTTGTGGCCTAGAGAAAAAGAAAAACAAACCTACAGTTGTTTATTTAGTCAACACCACGTTTTCACTGAGCACCTAGTTGATATCAGGTGCTCCATAGGTACCAGGAAGCCAGCCATAAAAAATACAAGGCCAAACTGGGCTCAGTGGTATACACCTGTAATGCCAGCTAATGTGGAGGCTGAGGCAGGATGATCACAAGTTCAGGGCCAGCTGGTCAACTTCACGAGATGCTGCCTGTGAATAAAATTAAAAAGGGCTGGGGATGCAGCTCATTGGTGGAGGGCTTTCTCTGCAGAGGTGAAGTGCTAGGCACAATTCTTTAGTACCCAAGACAAATAAACAAAAAGTCAAGCCCCTACCTGCTCTCATCATGCTTCTCACGTGGTGCGGGAGAGGATGACCCTTAACAGCTGTCATAGATTTCATAGTTCCCCCTCATATTGCAGTCTTCGGGCTCCACCCTTCCCGTAGCTGGGACCCCTCCCCATGTCCCTCTGTGTACTGTGTAGGGTCTGGGGCTCATGGTCCTGTGCTTTGGGCAGACTGTGCTACCACCACTTTCACCTATCACTCTTGGTTCTAGGGACTCTCATGGATGCTGGCCTCAATGTTTCCAATCATTCTGGGGCCCTGGAGGGTCCTTCACTGTCCCAGAATGCCACTCACAGAAGGTTGTGCCGTGTATACAAGCTTACTGCAGGTGACATTGTGGTGGCAGGGTGACATTGCAAACTCAGTGTGGCTGGTTGCCCTGAACACTCCTCAGACATACCCTCCATACACCCTGGCCTGCTAAGGCCCAGGGAGAATGCTCCTGGAATTAGGCCAGTTCCCCTGGTAGAGGAGCCACCGTCAGAAGGATCAAAATTACCCCAGGCTGAGGGCACCAAAGTCCTGGGCTCTGGTTTGCCGTACAAATCATGGGCACTCTTCCCCAAGCCAAATATTTTCATCTCTGAGCCCCATTCCTTCAGCATATGAAGACAGAAAATTTACCCTGCTTCAGGCAGCACCCAGGGGCTCCTCCCTTCCTGCAGATGCAAAGCCCTATCTTTTGGCCAGCTCCCACTGATGGAGCTTTGTGTCGAAGGGATAGGAGACTGTGCTCTGGGTCCTCTGGCCTGGGTGTCCTGGATCAGTGCCGTGTCTTCAGGGCTGAAGATGGCTTTCTGGATACCAGTGTCAGACCCTTGAGGGCAGGGTGAGTTTCATCCTTTTAACTGGAAGAGTCCTAGAGCTGCACACCAGACATGACTCTATTGACTTATTCAGCCAGTTAGAGTCTCGAATCTAATAAACGTGGTGCTTCCTTGGGGAAGCTGACTCTAAGAAACCTTTTTTGGTCTTTTCTTGGTTGCGTTGTTACAAAGAGGTGAGTTTGCGTTATTGCTTTTTGTGGGGCAATGCTGACCAACCAGGGCTGATTTCATGCAGCAGAGAAAGATATCACCCTATTTGCAGACATGGACAGTGAGGCAGAAAAAGGTTATACATCCTACTGCAGGTCGCATATGGTCAACCTTGGGCTGAAACCTAACAATTGTGACTTCAAGACTCAAGCCTGAAACTGTTTGCTTGAACACACACTTAGCTGAAATAGCATAAGAGTATTATGATCTAACTCTTCATACTATCACCTCTGATTGTGGGTAGACGTAACTTCTCTTAAATCTTCTTTTGTATAGGTTGGGTGTGGTGCATGGAGGGGTGAGCAAATTTCTGTAGTTAGATGCTTATAGTCCAACCTGGGAGAGCCACCAAGTCTCAGACTGTGGACCCAGGCCAGGATGATGGGATAGGTGGAAGGGAGTCCTCTACTGAGGGTACATAGTTGTACAGGCAGCAAGGATATGCAATGTGCAGATGTCAGCCAGGCTGTGAGACAGAGGGTCTGACTCAAGTTATCCTGTCTACTCTTAGCATGCAGCTCTCTTAGACAGCTGTCGGGGGTCTTTCCTGTGGACCAAGATGGCAGCAATCTTGAGAATAGGTTGGGAGTACTGAATAGAGCCCTGGAGTAGAGAAACTGTACTCCTTTCCTGGGAACTTCTCAACCTTTTGTTTGGAGCCCACAGAACAGGCTATGGCCACACACACACAAAACACCTACTGTGAAGGTCAGACTCACACACTTTGAAATGGTTACCTTGCTCATTGTGCAAAAATATTTGAAATGAAATGCTCTGTCTCATTCCCATTTCACATTCACTCATTCTATTATTATTAAATTGATTGATTGATTGACTGATTGATTTAGCAAACCAGGGCCTTCACATTGAATGATATCCCCAGCCCTTTTTAAAGTTTTTATTTTGAGACAGAGTCTTGATAAGCCTGGGCTCCTGCCTCAGTCTCCTCGAGTGCTAGATGTTTTCTGTAGTCTATTATGGTCTGAATCTGAAATGTCTTTTGGAAGACACATATATTTTAAGGTGGGGTTTTTGGGATATGACTGGATTCTGAGGCTCTAACTTCATCAGTGAACTCACTGATCCATTGATGGATCCACATTCTGATAGTATTATTGGGAGGTGATGGAAACAGGAAGTGGGGACTAGCTAAGGGAGCGTGTCATGTAGGTGTACTCTATGAGATTATATCTTGTCCTTGGCCCCTTCCTCTCTGGCTCTTTTTCTCTCTGCTTCCTGGCTGCCATGAATTGAGCGGCTTGGCTTTGCTTTGCCATGCCCTCCACGTTATTCTATCTTTCCACAGGTCCGGAAACAACGGAGTCAGATGATCATGGACTGAAATCTCTGAAACCATGAGCCAAAGCAAACCTTCTCTCCCTTAAACTGTTTTTTAAGGTATTATGTCATGGTGATAGGCAGCGGACTGATACATAGTCTAATGATATATGATAAAATTAATTTATCGCTCTCAAAATTAAAAAAATGTTGGAACCTGTGGTATGTGGACTAGGACCTTTCGTTCTGAGATGGCAGAGAGGCAGGGGCACCTGCTGATTCTACACCTGCTTTCACTCATGCTCTGCCATTTCAAGGCAACAAACTTGGGCCCGACACCTCCTTGAACAATGCATGAACTTGCTCTTATCGCATGTCATCTCTCTGGACTTTGGTCATGTCTCCTAAAACAGAAAATCCTATACCTGTCAGAGAAGAAGGCAGTGGACCAAGGATCTTTGGATGCTTTTCTAGCCTGTGATTCTAGCATGTACTATATCTTGGCAGACCCTTCCTTTATTAAATCTAGTAAATTCTTTTAACTGTTTCAAAGTTATGTTTATCATTGTAACACAAAACAGGCATAGAAGAAAAATGGTATGTTCAGTCCTTGTACAGAACTCTAATGATGCCAGTGAAAACTGAGAGCAAATCTTGATTGAGTAAGAGAATTTGGGCTGTTGAGGATTTGTGCCAGGGGGTTGCAATGAAAAGAAAAAGAGTTAAAGTTGTGACACAAAGGGGAACCTGATGTAAGTGCTGCAGGAGGAGTAAGGGTGGTGTATTCACGGCACTAGTGCCTGACTCCAGGGCTTATTCTGAAATTCTTTGTCAGAATTTCAGAATAAGGGAGCAGATCCTTAGGAAAAGTGAGTACTGAAGCTGAGGAAACTGACCATGGGAGGAAAGAGCCTCTTTCTCAGAGGAGGAAGGATGTGGGGGAAGATGTTGGGCCAGAAGGGGAGTTCCTTTTCCCATGCTATTGGGATACCTGAGGGCAGTTGGAGAGAATAGAACAGCTTTACAAGTGGGGAAGGATTGAGCTCAAAACCTGTTGATGGTTCACATTTGTTAATTTCTCAATTTCTTCATTGTTTAAGGACAGTTTGACAAAATAGTATGTGCAACTCAGATCTTTAAAGATATCAAAGTTCTGTTCCTACTGTCTGGGATACCAGCTTTACAAAGGCACTTCTAACAGCTGAGCCAAGAAGCAGAGGTAGGCATTGGGCTTGCAGCAGATTCCACACAAGATGAAGCCTTTGAGGCTGATAGACTTCTGAGCTGCACCTGTATTTTTTTTCTTTCTTTCATCAAGCCTAAAGTGTGATCATTAGCAGCACAATGATGTGTCCCTGCATTTGTCCTCCTTCACAGGATTCCTTTCCAACTCATTTAGGAAAACTTGTCCAACATTTGTTCTTAAGTCAATAAAGTGTTTTTTTTTTCAGAACAAGCCTTTAAAACACTGAAACAGGAGAGTGAAAGCAGCTCAGTGTACGTGAATGCCTTTTCAGTTGACTTGGGCACCTCGTGAGCAGGGCTGATAGAGAGGGGCTGAGCCCCAGGAGAGCTGCAGAGCCTTAGGAGTGGGGCCACCTCAGCCAGGAGGAATTGCCCTGTGCCCCAAGGGGCTGCTGAGAGCCTTTACTGTCCTTCTCTCCCTCAGTGATGGACCTCACCTCGGGAGGACAGATATCCTAGACACTCAAGCAACGGCATGAAATGCAGCAAAAACTACTACATGGGATCAGAATGGGCGGCTCTGTCTCTATTGATATTATAATAGCTGCAGTGGAGACCAAAAAAGTCTCACAACTGAAAGGGCCATTTTGGAGAATGTGAATGAACTAGTTCTGGGACTGCAGCAAGTATTTATCTATGGTGGAAGGGGAGGTCCATGGAACCAGAAACTAGAAAAGCCCTCTCCTGCAGGAGGTGGGTTGCTGGGGAGGTGCCTGCCTTGCATTTTATACAATTGTGTGTTCAGAGCTCAGAGCACCCAGTACATCCTCTGATTGTGAGCATGAAGAGACACAGTTAGATGAAGTCCCAGGTTAAGAAAACCTCACCAGGCAAATGGTGGCTTCGCCAAGACATGGAAGATTCTCCATAGCTTCCTCTTGCTTGTGTTTTGAAGTATTTGAACTAATTAAGGATGCTTGAGTGAAGTGTTTTGTGAAGGAAACAACAGTTTTTGGTGCGAAGACATGGTTATGAAGGTCCCCAAATAAAACTACACAGGCCCCTCATTACGTGGGTTGGTAAGTGCCAGCTGTCATTCTCTACCAGGTCTGCTGTCTTAAAACTAACCTTCCTGTCACCTCTGCTTGTCTCCCTCACTTGTCCTATTATGCAGAACCAAGCTGAGTCATTGTTTCAAGCCGGGGTGACATGTTAATAGCTTAATAATAGTACAATCTCACAAATAATAATATGCTGTCACCCTGTCTGAAGCACAATGTTTACAGGAGACGTGGTAATGTATGATGACAGTAATTTGAATAAAAATGAATTTACTGCTCTTGTCTCATTTGCAGTAAATTTTCACATCTTTCATGCACAACTGGTGCTCTCTGACCTCCCTCATCACTGTGCAGAGGCTGGTGGCAGCTTTAAAACGACCAGGCTTCAAAGTGAAAGGCAGGTGAGCACAGCAGAAGCACACAGCTGACCACCCCTCTCGGGGAAGCTGTTCGCCATAGCTTCTGGAAGAATCTTTCTTCGCTTGTTACCAAAAAGAGTCAACAAAAACTGGGACGTTTAATTACTAAAAGCTGGAGGTACTGGCTGGGGAGCAGACAAGGACTGATAGGATGTGGATTGACAATTACAGAATGATTGTTATTAAGTGTGTGGGAGGGTGCAGGGACTGGCTTGGAATAAGAGGCACCCTTGGTGCGGTGGTGGACTGGACCAATTTCCAAGAAAGCCCTCTGAAATTAGATCATTCTGTGCACCTTGGTTCTCGTTCTTCCCAGAGGGTCTCTACCTTTCCAGCAGCTACAGCTGCACACAGGCACCACCTGGAACGCTCCACCCATTCCCGTGACTTAGTGGGTCTGAAGAGGCGTGTGATGGCCTGTGGTCACTGTGGATTTGAGCTCCCGGACAGTGTTTGTAAAGACCTGCTATGGGAGGCCTCTGGGCTGCCTGACATTACTGCATTCTTCATGGTGAAAGATTAATATGTGAGTAATTGGTCTCAAATGAAGCTGTGAGTAAATTATGTTGAGTGTACAGAGAAGAAAGTTATGACATCCAGCTGACACGCTGGAACTGGATATAATTTGATGGAATGAGGACAACAAATTGGAATTTGCTGGGACTTTCACAGTGACAAGAAAGTGTTTCCAAAAATGTTCCAAGCTTTAGACATGCATGGGGAAGAGCTGGCTAAGATGAGATGCTGCTGCTCTGGGCGGGTGTGGAGGGGCATGCCTGGGCTGTGCTGGGCACACCTGGGGTTTGCAGCTGCACTGTTCCTCATCAATGGGGGCCACAGGGGTACCCCATGGAAAGTACTCTATGAACCAATTAATGAAGGCAGGAAGAATTCATCTGCACACTCAGAAGGGGCCTCAAAGGCCTATGCCTGTGAAGGAGTGGAGTCTGGGAGTAGAATGAAAAGTTAATTTGTTAGTTTTGGGATTGCATATGGACATAAGCACCCATATCATTTAACATGTCCAGAATGTGCTAGCAGCAAGTGGTAAAAACCATTTTGTAAATATGTGAAAAAAGCAAATTTCTGGCAGTTAAGGATGGATAAGTGGAGAGATAATTTATTAACAAATTAACCTTAAAGTAGCCTGGGAGCTTTTTAATACTTGCCTATACATGTATTCTGTGCATGGGATTACTGCAATGCCAGGTGAGACAATCAGTGTAGAATTTTTTCACATAGCTGCTCTGAATCCCACTGTCACTTTCCTACCCTGCTCTGCAAATTCTGGTATTCTCTTAAGAACAATGCCAGGGGTATAGCTCAGTGGTACAGTGCCTGCCTGGCAAGCATGAGGTCCTGAGTTCGATTCCCAATACAAAAAACCAAAATAAATAAAAGGACAAATGATGTCATTAACAATCAGATATAAAGGAGTATAATTTTTAGTATAAACAAATCGCAGGTGCTACGTTTATATGGATAAGAAATACTGCTACAAAACATCACCTTAAGTGTTGCTGATCATGTACCATTAAAATCACATTTAGTGCCAATGGCTATGACTCTGGAAGTGTTAGTTTCTCATTCTTTATTTTTAGTTACCTCTTTCTATCAGCAAATTTCAGACATGACTGAGGTTTTATTTCCTAGACTAAATCAATTGAGCATAACTTAAGTACTTACATTTTAAAATAGGAGATGAGGTAAAATATTTGATAAATATCTATGCCTATCCCCTCATGCAGTAGGCCAGACTGAGGTTAGCATGATGCTACAAAAAATCTTGCAATCGCACTTATGAAATGATTTCTTTAAAGACCAAGTGCCTTTGAAAACTGTCAAATCTATGGGCACCTTGTCTTTCCGAGTTCACACTGTACCATGCTTTTGAGAAATCATCCTTCCCCAGTTTGGGGTGCTGTTCTTCTCCATCCTGTCTCAGGATCTTTTGCTATCTGGCTGGCTTTTGTTGTGCCCAAGGCATCTATTCCCAGGAGTCTCTGACTGCCACCGTGAGCTCCTCCAGGTCTGCATTCTTGCAGGTCCTCTATCAATCCACCCCTGCAACCCTATTCTGGGGTGACTGGCAGATTAGTCACCCTCAGCAATTACTTCTATTTTATTTTATTTGCCAGGCAGGTGTAAGCTTGTGCAGGCTTTTGAGAAGACCATTGTGGAGGACAGATTGCTGTAGATCTAGAAAGCAGGATACAATTTTCCTCTTTCCTCTCTTCCCCTCCAACTTCCCATCTTCACTCTATAGGTGTGACCCTGCATCCCATGTCCCCATGGCCCCTTGGAAGTGACCATTCTTTCCTTCTGTCTCTCATATGCTCCCTCGTCCCTAGATCTTTTGAAGTATGACCCAAAATGTTGATACCCTCATGAAGATGAAGCCCAGCTTCCAGAATGAGTCCTCTGCCACGCCCAAGTATGAAGAGAGCTGATTCACAAATGAGTTTGTTCGCTCTCGCCTGCTTACAGTGAACCTGGAGTTGTGTTGATGGTGGGAGCCTCCAGGGAGGCCCTGGCACTGTCTGTGTGAGCCTGTGCACGTGTGTGGATGCTGCTGCAGTGGGGCAAGGAACCTGTGCTCTCTCTAATGCTGCTTCAGTGTGACTGATCTTTGTACTTTCTGACATTTAAAAATTTAATAACTTGTTTTCTCATTGCAAAGGTTAAAAAAAGATTTTAGGAGAGCAGCTAAAATAGGAAAAATAAAATAAAAGTCAATATTTTCACCCAGAATTAATTTGTCCCCTTAGTCTTTAAATGTTAGACTTTTAAAAATCAAGAGTACAAACTTTTACATATGCCATGAATTTAATACTTTTTAATGTCAAAGTTTGTATTTCCTTTCTTCTAAACAAATGTGAGAATTTTCTTTCATGATAAACTCTTTATAAACATGGTTTTGGTGGTTTTATGTCATTCCTCTGAGTAGAAGCACCAAATTTATGAGTCCATTCTCTTATGGCTGATCAGTTAGGCTTATTCCAAACTTTTGCTTTTATTAATAACTCTGCAATGAATGTATTTTGATGTAAATCTTTTTCTGAATTTCAGATTATTTCCACAGGGAAGTTTCCCAGAAATAGAATTGTAGGGTCAAATTGACAAAATAATATTCTAAATTTAAAGATATCTATGGTTAAAATATTTGGGAAAAAGATATATGAGTGTATGTAGTTCCATCAGCTTTGAAAGAAAGGAAATGCCTTCATTTCCTTTCTTATCTGAAAAGTAGTTTTCCTCTAATCTTCTGTGTTCTTGTAGTTAGTTGCCATATATTTCCTTAACAAATAACCTAATGGTTTATTGCTATCATCTAGATGCTAAAGAATTACATTTTACAGTTCTTTTTGCTTGTTATTTTAAAACTATTTCGAACAAAAAGTTTGCAAGAGTAACACAAAAAACTCCTTCATCTCCTTCTTTCAGGTACTCTTTGGAATTTCTCCTTCCACAGGGATCTTTAGGTGCCGAGGTCTTGGGTCACGCCTGTCTAGGCTTCTCCAATCTTGAGCAATTTTCACCACCTTGACAGTCCTGATGACTACAGGTGGGTCACTGTGTATAATACCCTTCATTATGTTTCATCCATGCTCTACAGACTTACGTTTTATATTTTGGCCAAAATTCCACAGAAATAGTGCTGTCTTCTTCCACTGTGTTCCTTGTGGCATTTCTGACTCTGTCCCTCTGAGTTCCTGATTTAGGTGGTATCTGATGAGCTCTCTTCTGTAAATTAATTGCCTTCCTCTCATGGATAAGCATGGTGAGAAGAGCAGGTTTGGGACTATGTCAGATGCCACCCATTATCCCACTCCTTACCTATGACTTTTAGCACCCATTAATGTTTCTTACTCACATATGTTATTCCCATGATATCTGACAAATGGTGATTTTCTACCTCCATTATATCTTTTACATTTATTAGTTGGTATCCATTCATATTTCTTCCCTATTTATTTACTGGTATTTATTTATGTCCCTATTTTATTCCCAGAGTTATAATCTTAAACCTTTATTTTGTAAAATGAATTATAATCTATTACTATGATAGTTTATTTTACTGCTAAGGTAGTCCCAGTTTTAGCCATTAAGAGTTCCCTAAGTTGCTCCTTTGACCTTCAGGTATGTCATCTTCATTCTGCAGGCTCTTCCTTATTTTTTGGCACAATAGGTGTTCCAGGATAAGCTTGCTCTACGCTTTTCTTCACGCAGCCTTGGAACAAACCACTTCTTCAGGCTCCTCTTGGGAGTGAATGATACTTAGAAGCCAAGATCTGATGGTGGATATGCATTGCTCCTGGGGTTGCTGCTCCTTGGCCTTGTGGACAGAGCAAGAAAGCAAAATTATGGATGCCAGGGACACAAAGTGATGTTGGTGCTTGCATCTGAGCCTGTCTATGCACTCAGGGCCTCCATTTTAATTAGCCTTAAGGTTCATCTAACTTCTCTTTCATAATGTTCCTCCCTTTTCAGCCAGTGAACACCTGGCTTCTGTCACCCTTGATATAGCCTCTTATTTGTGCGATCATCTCTATTGCTGCTAATTCTTTTGTTTTGTGCTGTTTTTTGAAACAAGGTCTCGCTACGTAGTTCAGGCTGGCCTTGAACTCAGGGTGAGCACTGGGATTACAGGCATGCACCACCACACCCAGTTTGCTGCTAATTCTTGACCTTATCAGGCTGCAGTCCCACTCACATTCACTCCTCGTTTAACCCTCGCTGTATCTGCTGCCTTACTATCAAGAAGGAAAGCTGGAAGAAAAGAAAGGAAGGCAGGAGGAAGAGAACTGAATGAAAGAGGGAAGTTAGGTAGAAGGCTGTAGTGAACTGTGTATGTGCCAACCATGTTCCTGTGTCACTGCTGTGAACTAAATTCCAGGATTCTGCACCTGCCTCGATGTCTTCATGTATATGCTTTGCAAGCATATCAGTAGCAATTTCACAGGCATTGGATAGCAAGATAAATGAATCTTTAAGAGTGTGAGGCTGACAATATCTTTATCCTCTAACTTGTGGCTCCTCAAAACATAGAAACAGAGAGGCTATCAGTGTTCCTTGGAGCCTGAGAATTTAGTTTTAAGCCCTTGAACTGTTGCTTAGTAGTTATATGCCTCTGAGCAATTACTTAACTTCTTAGTAACACCATTTCCTCATTTGTCAAATGATGATAACAGTAGTACTGCCCTCCAGAAGTGATAGTGAGTACTAAATCAGTTAACACAAATAAAGCACTTCGAATAATGC